>JAGXJF010002738.1:0-219420 GCA_019208055.1 Stipa capillata | reverse complement strand
GGGCCGAACGGAGAGAGGCCGGAGCTCGGTGGCGGCGACAAGGCGCGGGCGGCGAGGAACCGGGCACCGGGGCGGAGGAGAAGCTCGGGCTCCGAGCTTGGAGCGGCGCGGCGAGGGCAGGGAGAAGGGAGCGGCGCCGGGACGACGAGGAGCGAGGCGGGCGGCGGGGAATGGCGAGGGCGACGGCCGAGAGGGCTCCGGGGAACCGGGCGGAGCGGCGGAGGGGAGGGAGGCCGGCGGCGGGTGGAGATGGCGCACGGGGGCGGGGGTGCCGAAGGGAGCAGAGAGAGGGAGGGGGCGCGGCTGCCGAGGGAGGGGGGCTTTAAGGGGCTCGGGCGAGAGGCGAGCGAGGTGGCGCGGGCGGCAGAGAGGAGGCGCCACGCGGCGGCCATGAAGGAGAGGAGGTGGCGCCGGGTGAGGAAGGTGAGAGGAGGGAGAAGGGGGCGCCGGGGCAGGCCAGGTGGGCTGCGCGGGAGAGGTGGGCCGAGGCCCAGGCGGGGAGAGGGAGAAAAGGAGCGGGCCGAAAGGGGAGGCCCGCCCGGGTAGGGTTAGGGTTTTATATTTTTTTTCTTTTGATTTCTGTTTGTAATTCCAAACCCAGTTTCAATATTTTTTTTAAAATTCAGGATCTGTTCAAGGTCACCCTTAGTTTCTTGCCTCCTTTTGAATTTGTTTTCAAATTTCAAACTCGTTTTCAGATCAACCGATCCAAACTCCTTCCTTTTAGGTAATTCAAATTCAAATTTTTAAATGCATTTGTGCTATGCCATGCTATGATGCACAATCAACACTAATTTAGAATAGGGACGTTACAACATCTGAATATATTTGGCAACATAGACATAATATGCATCTATCATATCACAAAAGTTTTAATCCAAATTTGACCCATAGCTTGAGAAACAGAAAAGACAATTCCTGCTGTGAATAATGCTTGATTCAAATTGGGATATGAATTCAGCCCATTAACACTATAACAACGGGATTTGTCCTTTTTTTCTCGAGCTATGGCTCGAATTGAGATTTCAAAATTTATGACATAATAGATATATATTATGTTGATGTCTAATCTTTTTCAGATTTTTTTGACAATTTTTAGTAGGTATTTTTGAACTTAGGTGCACCACAAGTCCAGATGCACAAGATACACTCGTGACGAGCGTTTGGACAACACATGTTTATTCCACAGCAATGCTTGAACATTTAGTTAGTTAAAATATTTGCGGTGTGGCTCGAGTGCTTGCCTTGCACTGGAACCGAAATGCATCCTCACATGTAGGGTTATTCAGACCTATGACAAAGTACAACTTATTTGATTAAGGGCAAATGTATTAAGTCTCACAAGTAGGGTGTCAGTACCGCCTCACCAAAACAGCTAGGATGCAACTTTTGGGATTAACCTTTTGCTAATGGTACTTGTTAGAGGAAGTGTAGTATTATTGCCGCAGGCCCAAACACACGGCTAGAAAGAGAAGTGACCATATTATTTTAGTTATCTTTGTTCTTTATGCAGACCAAGTTGGTTGGTGCCAAAATAAAAAATGCCTAGACATGATAAAACTATAATCATTAGCTTGTATAGAGGTTGCCAACACAATGTACTTTAGTGCCTGTAGCTGTGTTACAGTGTCCATTGTATTAGACCTAGACCATTGACCACTCCGTCCATGAACTATCTCAGTCCACTTCTACTTTTCTTACTTGGCTATTTCCTTTTCATCTCTCTCACCTGATCCTTCCTGATAGCTAGGCATGGAATCAATTCAAGTCCTATGCCCCGAGCTGTCCATAACTGTGCTCCCCTTTCTCTTGTTCTTTTCTAAAAAAAGCAAGCAAAAGCTTTGGCCGATATATTAATAAAGCAGGAGTGATGAAAGGATATTTACATGTCTAGCTAAACCGCCGGACAATAAACCAAAAGAAACTAGGTGGAGGCCAAGTAGCCAGCCACCACAACCCCGAAACTAAACGGTGAGCCCTGCCAGGCTATAGGCCCCGGCCATAGTCCATAGAGTCGCCTCATCTTTAATTTTGCTAAGGACACATGGTGGCGTAGCGGATTTGTTCTCCAAAATTCACACGTTTCTCTCCTTCCAGATTTCCCAAGCAGTCAAGATGACGATAGGCCGCATGCCCTTCCACGGTAGACCTCGGGTGGTGGGTCCTCAAACGGACTGAAGTCGACCCAGCTGAGGGAAGGGAGTTAGGGAGCGTGTGCCCCACCCATAGGCCCACGACATCCCAGATCCTCTTAGAGTTTCTGCACTCGAAGATGAGGTGCATCACCGATTCAGGGGCTTGACGACAAAGAGCATAGGTCAGGTTGTGGGGCTAGCCATGAGCAGCAAGACTATCAGCAATCTGGAGACGGTTTTAACTTACTAGCCACTCAAAAAGCTTGCATTTAGGAGGCGCCCAGGTGTCCCAAATGAGCGAGCGAAAGGCCATGTTTGTTGCCTCAAGGAACTGAGCCCTATAGGCCGAGCTAGCCGAGAACTCCCCACTTGGGGATAGGTGCCAGAGAATGGTGTCTGGGGTGTTGTCGTGAAGCTAGATCTCCTGAAGCCAAGCCCATAGTTTAACAAATTTGGTGATATGATTGGTCGTCACCAACTAGTCTAGACACAGGTCGATAGCCCAAGCATTGTGCAGCAGGGCATTGCTGACCGTTTGTCACGCCCTGATTTTCTAACTCCGAATCTCAGCATGAAACCCTGCATGTTAGGCATAACCTAATCGTCGAGTGCATCTCATCCTTAATCTCACCCCTCTCGTAACCTTCCGAGCAAAACCCTAATCCGGGAATCCACCCCATCCCTTCACTCGATTGATACCCGGCGATGCCCTCGCGGCACCTCACCACCGAATGCTCCCGAGTATCATGACAAAGCCCTGAAGACACTCTACCCATCTCCCTACCTTGCCACGCTCCGAAATCCTAATTCCGACCCCACTTTTCCCCTTTCCCCTTATTTAATCTTTTCGTCCCAAAACCCTAATCGCGAAATCTACCTCTCCCCGGTCTGCCCAAAAATCCCAAATAAATTCCTGAAGAACCCTAACAATATCCTTGACCTAAATATAACATAAAATATAGACGGCCAATGTAAAAACCTTGAGTTACAAAAATATTAAAACCTAGGTCAATTTTGGGCGTTGTACTGCAACCCCTATAATTGTCCCTCGGAAAATATCGATAAAATTCCACAACACTCCCCACACCTCCAGGAGCCTCAATATCTAAAAATATGGGTAGGTCACATGTAGAAAACAAGAAGGGCAAGCATCGAACACCTTCCCCGTAATAGCTCCCCGCATAAAATCACAACAACTTTTCTCTGCCAAAGCTACTACCATTCATTGGAAAGTTACCACATGCTGCCCTCACCCCTCTAATCACCATTTAACTCCCCTGGCAGCTCACATCTTCTCACCCATAGTGTAAAGCTAGGATGCGTCCCGCTTGATATTAATAGCTTCCACTGCTCCGGGTATTGTCAAGTCCCCAAAGTTGGCAGAGATGTTGAGCACGTGTGCTTGAGCCAGTTTGACATCTTTTGACCACTCAAAAACGTGGCAGCGCCCCATCGGCATGCTCATGCCGCTCTGGACACGCTCTGGACGCGTCCAGTCCTGCCACAGAGCGCGCCGCTGTTTTCCTCGCTACGCCGACTGCCGTCAAGGCTATTCGGAGCAACAGCCGCGCCACAGACGTCCTTTCCGCCCCCTGTAACCTGCCCTCGCCGCACACCAGCTCAGCCTCGCCATTAATCTCCTCGAGCCGCCGCCTCACTGGAGCAGCAGCCACGCCAACTAGCCCGAGCTCACGCTGGCTATAAAAGAAGCACTCGAGTTCACCAGAACTTGTCAGCCACCTTCTCCCCAAAGCTCCGCCCGAGTTCCCATCTTCTTCTACTTGAACCCCAAGCCGCCCGAGCTCACTCATCCCGCCGGAGAAGCAACCGCGCCGCGGAGCCCCGCTTCCTCTCCACTGGCTCGCCGAGCTGAGCTCCGCTGCTCCCTGCCGTAGCTACCCTACCGCCAGTACTGACCCAGCTGCCCCGACCATCCTAACCACCGAACCCTAGCACCGACCACTCCAACCGCCGCTTTTACTCCTGTCCGAGAGCTGCCGCCATTTCCGGTCCCCTGTCCGAGCGCCCGACCGGGACGGTCGGATCCTCTCCAGACGCCGCGACAGGTAAGGAGGACGGCATGGGCCGACCGGCCCCGGCCCAAATATTGGCTGGACTCTCTACCAGCAGGCCGCGCCCCGCTCTGTTCCGTTTCCCTTGCAAGGGAAGCGTAAAACCTGGTTCAACAGAAAGCGTATTCCAACCGGTTCTCTGTTTTATTCAAATTCCAGAACCAATCGCCACCGGTTTGGCCGGTTCACCATCCTCCCGACCGGCTTATCAACATCTAGGACTGGTTCTGGAATCCTAAAATTATTTCCTATAGTTTGGTTCAAATGCATTTTCAAGATTTGAAACTTTTTGAATGTAAATAGTAGAATAGGTTTAAATTATTTCTTCTTTTTCATAAACCGCATATACACCATACATGCGTAAATTCTTATAATGATCAAATGAAGGCCCTAGATGCCAATATGTTAGAACCACCTTAGCAGCCCATGAAATCATAAGGGCAATGATTTTAATCGTGTAACCCTAGCAGCATGAGTCCTTTTCTCTAGTCCAATGCGTCGTCATTTCATGTGACAAACTTTGCATATACCTGTCGCCAAAGTCACTCTCTACCCCCACAAACCTAAGACATGAAATCTTGAGGTCAAATCTCTAACCTAACTCCAGGTATACACATCCTATTCTTAATCGCCGTCCGAAACCCTAAACCCTAACTCGATTGTTTCTGGGCAAACATCTCCCTGAGATCACCTGGCCACCCGCGATTTATTCCGGTCGTGCATATTGTTTGGTTTTCTTGAAGTATTTGGATTGTTGCTTATTCGTTGTTCTTTTCGGCGCGTAGTTCGCGGAGTGAAATACGTGCGTCAGGACGAACCGGGATCACCCCCACATCAGGAACCGGAGCCGGAACTGCCAGGCAAGCAATTTCCCGTCTTGTCCATTTTGAATCCTATATTTGTGAAGTATATTTATTTTGACTTCGAAACATGCATGCTATGTTATAAACAATATTTTATGTAGGATTAGCTATATCCGATAGATGCATTCGGACTAGGGTCGAACATCCGATTTCTTGTAACCCTAGTGATCCGTCGGTTGGTTTCCAATCGATGACATACCAAGGTTATAGGCAGTAGCCATTGCTTAGCCCTGCTATAGTTAAAACTAAAATTTTGTTCGAATGATTCAAACCTTCGGGTACGGGAAATTAAAACCCGCGGATAACGTATGTTATCCGCGGTGAGTTTTTAAAAGAAATGTTGCCAAAACCAAAATGAAGTTGGAGATGGTTTTGATTCGGGTAGGAAAGTAAGGTGGTTTGAAGGGACACGAAGTAGTGGAAGGCTACTCGGTGATTGATGGTAAACTGAAGTCCTACTCGAATCAGTTAAGGACCGAGCCCAGTGCCGCTAAACCAGTTCCCCCACCGTACGTCCACATGTCCTTTATGGGAAGGACTTGACTCGGTAACCCGCCTAATAATAGGGTTCGGACCCGTAGGAAGTAAGGAGGAAGTGCTAGGTAGGACATGGGCCCCTAGAGAATTCCCACGATGCTATATGGGTCGAGATTCTTAGTGAGCTCCATTTAGGCATGGGTGAAGATTCGACACAAAGATGAGCGTTTCTCCGGATTGTGGTGTCAGGCTGCCTGGGCACAATCGGAGTTAGGGTAAGTCTCATTTAGCCGGTCCGGCCCTAATATTAACGCAGGCGAAGGGTTGTTGTATTATCCCTGCCAATATACCTCATTAGGTGTATTAGTAGTACTCGACATTAAAGGGATTAATACATCTTGTGGGTAAAGCCGTACAACCTCTGCAGAGTGTTAAAAAAAACTATTCGAATAGCCGCGTTCTTGATTATGGACATGAACTGGCACAGCCACACCCCGGTTAGACTAAGTTTCGTTTGCAAAAGATTGGGCATTGGGATTAAGGACGTGGGCATGACGTGTCCACAGTTGGGCAATTTTAGGCCACGCGTCGGTGGTAAGGAAATTACCGAAGTAAAGAAATTCGCCGTATTGCCGGAGGTGATCGGAATACGGTCTAGTGATGGAAGACCTAGTTATCGGATATGTGGAAACTACCGTTCAATGGATGGTGCCATGGACGGTGAGTGAAACTATCGGTAATAGGTTATGAGATGTTTAGCGGTAGTTACCGCGTGAGATGAGATAAGATGAGACAAGATGGAATGTGACGAGATGCTATTTGATTTACTACCAGTTTTTCCCAAACTGCTTTTACAATCTACTATTCAGTATTTCCAATTCAGAACTTACATTTCCGCACAACCATCGACATAGGTTAGAGCTGCCCCCTTGAAATATTCCCGCATGAAATATAGCTGTATAATCCTCCTACGGGGATTGCTTGCGAGTACATTAAATGTACTCACCTGGCTTGTTGATTTGGCCAGAGGATGAAGAAGATTTCAATTTCGAAGAAGGTGAGAGCGAATTCGAGGGTTAGGGCGTTTTCCCAGTTAGCTGCCTGTTGGTTCGGCATGTCGATGGGCTATCCATTACGTTATGTTTTATTTCCGCTGCTGTTTTATTCGGCCATAGGCCCGGTGTTGAACCTCGACCATAAAGGTCTATCCGTGTAATAAGAACTCGGTATTGTATGTGTATGTTATCAAGTGTTTGTGTGTACTGGCTACTGATCCAGGGACCAGTACAGTAATCACAAAGGACGTGTCCGGCCTTAAAATCGGGCACGCCACACCGTTCGAGCCTTCTTTTTGGAGGAAAGGAACAACTGTGGAGAGATATCCTTGGCCTGAGGTTGTCAAGCCATAAGAAATCCAAGAATATGGCAGTGAGGCCATTGCCAATAGTCACATTGGTGGCCATGCGAATAGTTGGCGATCCGTCTCATCACATGCGATCTCCATCCCCACCTAGGACTTGTGGGGGGCCTTCTATTCTTGCCTAAGCCAATGAAGGCGTAAAGCGCGAGCGCGCTTTTCTAGGTCGAGGACCCCCAAGCTGCCTAGGTTCTTGGATCGACAAACCCTGCTCTAGTTGACCTTGCATTTGCCATTGGTGACGGAACTCGTAACATCCCAAAGAAAGAAGCGATGACACTTGTCGAGCTGCTTTATGATGCCCTTGGAAGGCTTCAGGGCAGTGAGGAAGTAAACCGGTTGCAAAGATAACACAGATTTGATGAGGGTAGCGTGACTCGCCAGCGTCAACAGTTTCTCTTGCCAAGCGGCCAGCCGCCCAACGGCTTTGTCTAGAAGAGGCTGGAAATGGACTTTCCGTGGCCTAGACAAGGACAACGAAAAGCCCCAAATATTTCATGAGGAAACTCGATAGGACGACCGAAAAATCTTGCAGGACTTGCCTTAGATCAATGGCATGAAAACACATGGGAGCGACAAGGCTTTTGTGGACATTTGCCTTTAGGCCAGTGACTTTTCCAAGAAGGTCGAGGATTCGCACCAAGGTGGCAAGATCGTCTCTCTGAGGCTTAGTGATAATTGCGGCATTGTTAGCATACATGGATCCTCATGCGGGATGCATGGCCAGGCAAAGGGGCTAGGGATTCATTATTGGTTGTTGCCTAAAGGATTCTTTGGAGGGGATCCATCATTAAGACGAACATGAGCGGAGACAAGGGGTCTCCTTGAAGGGGGCCACGACCATGAGCAATGGGGACACTCTTTGAAGTTGAAGGGGCGAAGAGCGCGGTGAGCCAGTTGTGCCAACACAGCGGGAAACCCAGCCACTGGTGCAGGGCCAGAAGGTGATCCCATCTCACCGAGTGGAAGGCTTTGGCGATGTCTAGCTTGAGGAGCAAGGTCAGGGTTCTATTACAGTGAAACCGACGTGCCATTTTTTGGACAAACATGAAATTTTTGTGGATACTCCTCTTCTAGATGAGGGCGCTCTAGGATCCCAAAACAATATCTTCCATGCAAGGCCTAAGACAGAGGGTCATTGCCTTAATGATGATTTTGGCGATGCCTTGGATAAGGCTAATCAGACGGAAGTCCGTAATGGAGATGGTGCCATCCTTCTTCAAGAGGAGCACCACGTCTGCCGAGTTCAGAAGGCTAAGGTGTCCCGTGCACAAAGAGTTAAAGGAGTTGACCACACATATGATGTCGGCTTTAATGATACCCAACAAGACTTGAAAAAGTGCTAGTGAAGCCATTAGGCCCTAGAGATTTGTCAAGTGGCAATTGGGATATGGCGCTCAGGATTTCATCCTCCAGGATAGGGTCATCAAGGGAAGCCAAGTCATGGAAAGGGAGGTTTAGGGCCTCCCAATTGAAGCCTAGCTCCCTTGGGGTAGGACGACCCATTAAAGAGGAGAAGTGGTTTGAGATGAGTTGCTCCTTCTCATCATGCTGCAGAACCCACCAGTCCCGCTCCTCAATCTTTGGATGTTATTTTTATGACACCTGGAGTTGACTCTGAGGTGGAAATTTTTTGTATTGGCATCCCTTTCTTTAAGATCGAGGATTTTGGAGGCTTGGCGCTTCCTGGAGCATTCCAGAGTGGCTAGAGCTTGGACGCTCCGCTTTAGCTTGGCACGAAGGTCTCACTTGTCAGGGGACAATAGCCTGTTCTCCTGGGCAATGTCGAGGCGGAAGATGACTTCTAAAGCCATGAATAAAGTGAGCTTGGTGTTAGAGAACAAAGACTTGCTCGAAGAAAGAAGACGCTTGGTGGTGGATACAATCTTCTGGTTGAGACTAGAAGGAGTTTGTGTGCGTGCATTGCTCCACCTAGGCCACGACTAAGGGATTAATGTGTGCGTCAAGTGTGATCATGTGGTTTGTCCCAAAAATGATGATATAGTCAGCATTGATGACCCCTAAAAATTTCTAAAGAAGGACAGCTTGAAGAAATAAAGATTAAGTATCATTTTCTATCTATTTTAGTGGTTCGAGGAATCATATTTAGTTTAGTAAATCCATACTATTAAGGGGGATGATATGAGAGAGTCTGCTAATGCTCAGTTAGGAACCAAATTTTCTATCCAAAAAGGCCTTTGAAAACCTTCAATTCTCACACTTTCAGCAAAAGTCGAAACCTCGGAGATCAAAGTCAAAATATCCGGGTTCCGAATATGTGTTGAGAATTCGGGACCTTGGAGCCTCTGAGTTGCCCATCTATCTGGTTTTTAGGATGTCGGACCATCCGAGTTTTCCCCGGAACCTCTGAGTTCTGGTTTTGTTCACGTCCAAGTCCTTTGAGCTTCAAAGTCAAAACTCCCATAAGTTTCTTGAGTGTCTGAGATCACCTTCTGAACTTGTCTTTGAAATCTCGGAATATCCGAGTCAGTATATTGGAACCTCCAAGTTCACGTACTAATGATGCTCTGATGAGTCCTTTGAAATCTCGAAATATCTGAATCAGTATGTCGGAAGCTCCAAGTTTGCTTATTGTTCTCACTCTATGAGTTCTTTTGAAATTTTGGAAGCTCAGAGTGCAATGTCAAAGCCTCCAGAATATGTTTTTGACCTCGCCTCATTGAAGGCTATTCAAAATTTCAGAGAGTCTGGGTTCCAAGTCGGAACTGCTGGCATATGCTTCTGTCAGCTGTGGTCTGAAAGTCAGAGTCTCCAGGTTTTTGTCGAAGTTTCCGAGATCCATTTCTGGACTCACTATATAGCCGTTGTTTGAACTGCTGGAGTCTCCGGGTTCATGTCCTAGTCCCTGACCCCGCCGGCATGTCCTCTTGCGACAACTCCTTTTTCCCCCTCAAAGGTAGGGAACTTAGCACGGAAGCCTCGAGCGCGTGGTCCGAGCATCTACTTGATCCACGGCCGTGGCGGAGAAGCTGACACCCGAGAAGCGCACACCTTCATCCACAGCGGTACGCCTCCCCCTCTCGACCATCCACATCCTTCTAGAATGTTCCGGAGCCTGCCTCACCGAGGGTCACTTCCTTCACACGGCCACCCCGACGCGTAGACGTTGCCAAAATAATTGCGTGCAGAACTTATAGACTTTTGAGCAAACCAAACTTGCCTCAAATAGTCATCTAACCTAATTGAGACTTTGAGAGCAACCTGGCATTCTCTGTATGTTAGGCCGAAGCAAACTGCCATCGCTCGCCGCCGATTTTGACAGCTACGACGTCTCCCTTCCGCCACCAGGGATTACTACGTTCTCCTCTCGACCTCCTCCACCAACACCCCCACACTTGGTTGCTCCACCTCCAGCATTCCATGTATATCGGCGCCACCAAACCCTAGTTGTCGCTGTCCTAGTCGCTGACCTCGCCAGTGTGTCCTGTTGCGGCAGCTCTTTTTCTCCCTTGCCCTCAATAGTTGGGAGCCTAGCACGGAAGCCCCGAACATGCGTTGCAAGCACCCACCTGATCCTGCGGCCATGGTAGAGAAGCTGGCACCTGAGAAGCGCCACACCTTCGTCCACAACGGTAAGCCTCGCCTCCCGACCATCCACGTCCTTCTAGAATGTTCTGGAGCCTGCCTCACCTAGGGTCACTTCCTCTGCCATGGATTGGGTGGGGGAGTGCGGGACACAAGGTGTTCGAGTGGGATCAGATGCTGGAGGAGGTGAACATGTACATCGAGCTCCCCAAGGGCGTGCCCATCAAGCACTGCGTGATCTAAGCCGGCCACGTCGAGGTTAACATACGCCACAACCCGCCCTACCTCAATGTTCCTGGTTTACTCTTTCTTCCAATTTGATTCTTCAAATAGAACACTGGATAAAAAGTAGTCGTGATCTTATTTTTCTTTTCTTGTCACATGTTATCTGTTGAAAACATATCAAGAATTGTTGCTTGATACTAGATTGGTCATGCAAGACTACCAGTTGGGCATGCCAAAATTCTTGCTTGATACTTTAATCGCTTGCCATAGTACCTTATTTTAAAAGGTTGATAGTCTTCATTTGTAGACTAACAACATAAATGGTAACTTGAAACCTTGTCCTGATGAATGATGATGTAAAATAAAAATATTTTTTATTTAACCATTTGATTCAAACCAATGTTTTAATGCAAATGAGCATTAAAAAACTTAAGATGATATTTGCAATATGCTGTTTGTCTATTGTAACTACTTTTCGAAAGAACTCTTATCTATCTATGCACCCTTTTCAGAATGATAACAATTTGTGTTGGTTAAGCCACGACTCGTTTGGTTCTTGGATTTTGTGTCTTTTGTTTACTCGACAGAGTTTCTAGGACTTGGCTGATAGTTCTGTTCTAGCGTTCCTTTTCTGTCATCTTAAATTTACAGTTCTTTTTTGAACCAGAGCACTGCTATCTGGTGCACAAGCATTTATTGGCACCAAGTACTACGTACAGCTGATTTGGCTACTTGTGCTAAATTTTGATCTCGACATATACACAAATAGCCTAGCCTATTTTGTATGCTTTTAAGAATTGACATATTGTTGCCAGATAGTTCGTTCCGATATGTCAATCAGAACTTTACTGCCAATCATTAAGTACCCCGATATGGCATTTTGCAGCTAATTCGTGATGAAATAAGATCTGGAAAGAGTGATAAGGAGATATACAAAAAACTAGAAGACGACTTCCGAGAAACAGTTCTATATGCCCCTAAATTTGATATTCAGACTGCTGCGATATGGTTATCACCGGTAAGCCTTGATTATGTTTTGAACATGCTGCTCATGCTTTATTTTTCTGTAAACTGTGTTGTAATTGTAATGCTTTCCTTATGAACTAATGTTTCATCTAATTTCGTGGACCTTTGTTGGCATATTATATGTTCGCTTTATGCACCCCTTGTGAGTCCTTATGAACTCAACCATTTTCCATCATCGTAAAATTTAGCAGCAAGATTATTTTTTCTTAAGTAGTATTAACATAATGGCCGAATTTTCTGTTCCATAAACTTAAGATATTTGGTGATGTGCAGTAGTGGAAGCACAGAATTTCAATTTCCAAAGAAGCTAATAAATCATTGAGCATTGCAGCTGATTTCTTGTTTTAGCTCAACTGAGTCTCTCTACATGGACATCGATACTTATTGCACAGCTTTTGTTCTTGCAAAATATAAAAAAAAATTATGCTGCAGTGTAACATGATAAAATGAAAATTTTCAAAAGATGTCATTAACTATTTCCCTTATGTGCTTAGTCTTGGCTTGTATGATGTTTTTGCTACCAACTCAGACAAAGCGTTTCCTTCAGCAACTGGATTTCTATAAAAGGCAGTTCCACACCTGATTCAGTAAATCCTGTGTTTGGGAGAGCTCCACTCCACAAATTCACTAGTGGAGCAGGTGAAGTTGTCCCAAACGTCTAAACTCCATGAATTTATTGGAGCAGAGCAATTTGGTACAGCAGTGCAAATTGGTGGAGCAAGGAAAATACTGCTTCGCCCAGCTCCACGTCTCCCCCGCGACCCATGATACAGATATGCCATTGGAGTTGAGAGAATATTACCCGCATTTGCCACTGATCTACACCCCCACCCAAATCCCCTCCCCCCTCTCCAGATCTCCCGATCCAGGGGCTACCGCCGCCTCTTCTCCTCCTCCTCTCCCTGGATCTGCCGCCAGCCTCCCTCTCCGCCGCCGGCCTCCCTCTCCGCCGCCTCCTCTGCTGCTCCCTCTCCGCCGCCGGCCTCCCTCACTGCCGCCTCCTCCACCGCTCCCTCTCCGCCGCCGGCCTCCCTCTCCGCCGCCTCCTCTGCTGCTCCCTCTCCGCCGCCGGCCTCCCTCACTTCCGCCTCCTCCGCTGATCCCTCTCCGCCGTCGGCCTCCCTCTCCGCCGCCTCCTCTTCTGCTCCCTCTCCGCCGCCGGCCTCCCTCTTTGCCGCCTCCTCCGGTGCCTCCTCTCCCTGGTCCGCAGCTGCTCGGGTCGGCCCCGAGGCCTCCTCCGCCGCCTGTAGGCACGCCGCCGCCGGCCTCCCTTCAAGGTAGGAACGGAAGATTAGTGCTTGCTTGTGCTGTGTTCAATTTTTTTGCAGTGGAAGATTGTGCAATGGAAGATGGTGCTTGTGCTGTGTTCAATTTTTTTGCAATGGAAGATTAGTGCTTGCTTGTGCTGTGTTCAATTTTTTTGCAATGGAAGATGGTGCTTGTGCTGTGATTGCTTATGTTCAATTTTTGTGCAGTTGAAGATTGTATAATGTGTTCAATTTTTGTGCAGTGGAAGATTGTATAATGTGTTCAATTTTTGTGCAGTGGAAGATTGTATAATGTGTTCAATTTTTGTGCAGTGGAAGATTGTATAGTATATGGGTGATTTGTACAGTAATTAGCCTTTATTTTGGTACTGTAAAATAACTAGCATGTGAGATTTTATTTCGGGAAATCTTGTTAGCTCTTTCCATGTTACATACAGTGCCCAGTATTGCTTACAATTGTTCTGTTGGGTGGTGTAGCTACTGTTTATGCATGCCAATTATCATTTTATAGAATATAAGCTTGTTTTTCATTCATTCATGTGCTTTTCCACTAGAAGCAAAACCTGAATATGAATGCTTGCTAGTGATGTTTGTATACAATTTGAGATGTCCCTAGTGCTAACAACATTTGCATAATTTATCTAAAGAATGGCTTCCCTCGAGTGGAATGAAGAAAATATTAGGATAGTAACCGAGCTGTTTGCCGATGAAGTGGGTCGGGGGAATAGACCGAACAACCACTTGAATAGTGTGGGATACGACGAGGTGGCCAAAAGGTTTCATGATAGGACCGGCCTAGATTTAAAGAAGACTCAACTCAAGAACAAATGGGACAAATTGAAGACCGACTATACCATATGGAAAAAATTGTTGCAAAAACAGACGGGTGCTGGATGGGACAACGAGAGGGGTACCATCAAGCAAGATAACGAGTGGTGGAAGAAGGCAAAAGCTATAAGTGTTTATTTTTAACACAAGCAAAAGTTGTAAGATGACAACTAATGTGACTCCTCAATTTTTTTAATAGGATATTCCAGGATGTGGCAAGTTTCAAAAGCAAGGAATTCGTAACGAGGAGAACCTTAGGAAGATGTTCGGGGACATCACCAATGATGGCACTGATCATTGGAATCCAACAACGGGAAACATGCCACAACCAACCAATCCATGATATCTTCCCTCATCCTCCAAAAGGTAAATCATTTCGACATATGGATAAATTCATCTCTATCCTGATATTTTATTGTGACCATTTGTATTTGTCTTTTGTTTCAGACAAGTACTACCTAGTTGATGCCGGATATCCCAACCGGCCAGGATACCTTGCTCCGTACAAGGGTGAGAGGTATCATGTCCCTGAGTTCCATAGAGGTGCAGAGCCGACTACTCCAAGGAAAAATTCAACAGAGTACATTCATCTGTGCGTAATGTAATTGAGCGATCTTTCGGCGTGTTGAAAATGAAGTGGCGGATCTTGCTAAAAATGCCTAAGTATTCCATTGGGAAGCAAAAAATGATTGTGGCAGCTTCCATGGTACTTCACAACTATGTACGTGAGCATAAAAGTGTGGATCGCCATTTCCGTAGATGCGATCGAGACCCGGATTATGAGCCAACCATCCCATCTAGGTATAAAAAATATGCAATTCCCCAAAGTGCATCCGACGGGTCGACATCGGCATCGAATGATTCATCTATGGATACCTTCCGTAACGAGCTCGCGACCAATATTTCCCTATCTTGGTGATCAAGAGAGTGCCACAATTTTTTTGATGAACAAATATTTTTTATCTTATGATTATTGGACTGAGTCGTGAACCTATACAAACTTGTTTGGATATTTCATTACTGACAATGTTGATCGTATCATTTTATTGATCGTTGAGCTGAACGTTGACCTTTCCACGTTAATCGTTGTGTTGATCACGCAATTAGCTCGGACTACACGTGCATGCTCAATTTTAAAATGAAGTGATGGTTTGTGAGCTCAGTTCGCCTTGCCAATGCCAAAAAAAAATCAAAAGAAATATATGAGTTCACGTCATGTCACTTTGCATGGTAAATCAATGTGTCAATTCATTAAAACTACCTATGCTGTCCAAATGAACCAAAAGGGCACTCTAGTCTATTCACAACAATCTCCCTTAATCAAATCTGGAGCTATTTTGATCCTCCCAAACACTTTTCTACAGCTCCAGAGTAGGGAGGTGGAGTGGAGCAGGGAGATGGAGTAGAGCTGAGGTGGAGTGGAGCTCTCCCAAACACAGCCTTAGTAAATCCTGTGCAGGTCATTGTGGGTGGCGTAGCAGCTGGCATCTGGGCTTTACCAAAAGCACAGGCAAAGGACTAGTGTTCACATTATGGCTCTAAACCTCGTCCGAGGGGTTCCGCTGACTCCAAGGGAGGAGGAGGCCATGCTTGACATCCTTACACTGCCTCCGCCAACACGGAGCTGGTGGTGGCCTGTCAAATGATGTCCGTGTGCTTAGCATGCAACATAGTCTATTCATTTCAAATGGCAGCAGCATATAAACGATCAGGATAACTAATTTCAGCTCACGGTTTCGATGCATGTCGCAGACTTCTCAAGTTTCAACGACCATGAATATTTGGTGTCACCAAATGTTTGTGATATCTTTGTACTGTATAAACCTAGTGGTATATGACGCCTTACTGCAGACAGAAGGTAGGAAAACAGCCGGCTGTTGAACTGTGGTGATGAGCTGAAATCAGTGTGCAATCAGCCAGCACCACCCCTTCGTCATGCTCGCTCGGAGTACAAGAGTATGGAGCCGATTGCTGATGAAGTTTTGGGTGCAAAAAATAGATGGACCTTTTGGCTGTGAAGTGCTCGATGAAGGCTTTTCGCATGAGACAATGACATCATTGGCCAGAGTTTTTGAGGCAGCAGAATATTGGTTGTGATGTCTAAAAAATTTCTGTGCACGTTCCTGTTGTACATCGAAAGGTTTGGTCAGTTGATATAGGTAGAACAAGCAATAAATAACTCGATCAAGAACACTAACAAGAATAGACATCGTTGGTCTCGGATTTCAATTAGTTTGTAACATGTGTGGCAAAACACTATATTTGTAACATGTGTGGCAAAACACTATATAAACAAAGAAATAATAGGCGCTGTTGGCTTTGCATTTCAATTTGTTTGTAAATACATCTCTGGCAAATACTGCGTTTCCAGAGTTACCACCGTTCCTACTCCATTCTAGATACAACTTACTAGATTGTCCACAGGGACAATGTTTACTTGAAAGTTTTGATAACGCTTATAAGGAGGATACAACACACAATATAACAACTGTAGTCAGAACAAACGGCAAGCTCCAAAAGGCATGTTACAAGAGAATCAATGGTTCAAATCAACTACCCACCCACCTAGGGCATATGGATATTAATTTGCAGATCTAATGTATCACATCTGAACGGACTACCATAAAAACGAACATTGGAAACAAAAATAGACAAGGTAATTAATCAATCAGTAGGGAACTAGCCCCCGCAGTTTGTTAGCAATATGCAATAAGTGGTCAATATTTGTGGCTGGGTAATTCTGGAGAAGCTTGAGGTTTGCAGTGAAGTCACCAGCCAAGAGCCGCCTTCGTACAAGAATTAGCATAGCGCAGCAGATCCGTAACAAGGTGGCCTGCACTCAAAACAAGAAAGTGTTTGATCTAGTGCGCTTCAAAATGCGTCACATGACACAAAACTAGAAATGGCAGTTCTCTAACCTGAGGTCCCTCTGGGTCACCTAGTAGCGCATCCCACAGGTGAATGCAGTCGCGGAACTTGAATTCCTGCGTCAATAGCAAGGTGATCCATCTGAATGCATAGAACTGTGGATTAACCTGGAATTGAGGGAGTGTCACACTGGGAGCATAAATATAAATGTAACCATATACTTCTAAGCAATTACAAAAAAGAATTCTTTAGATCCATACCTTGGTTACGACCTCTAAATGCCGCCAGAGCTCTTCATCATGCCTTTTCAGGAGCTGGGATAGTTTACCGATTGTGGAGCGTATACCAACAACACTGTTGTCAAGCTGCTTGCAAAAGTTATCTCGAAATCCACTAAGCACCTCAACAAAACAGAAAAATGCATCTGACTCCGCTGAAGCCTGTTCATACAAAAGAAAATTGAAAAACGTATGGTCATCAACCTGCTGTGATGCATAACATAACACAAGGTACAAGGGTCAAAGCTATCTGATATTAGTAGTCATTCAAAAATAAGAATGATTTTCGCATTGGTAAATTCCAGAATGACATTATGTATAATGTAGCTTCACAAAGAACAAAATACATGATTATAGTATGCAGGATACAATACTAAACCCTGTTCCGTACAATGTGTTTACAATAGAGAACAGTTGGCAAATGTATGTCTGATTTTAAGTAGAATTATGCTTCTTAAAATATGAAGTGTAAACTTATGATGTAGCATAGTGTAAAGGAGAGAATTTCAAAAGTTTGTGGGTTTAGGTTGAGCCTAATCTCTAGGTTCTACAGGAGATTCCTCTAGATGTTTGTAGTGGGGTTTATACTCTAAACTCTGAAGATGCATTTTGACTCATTCGATGCTTATCGAACCGCACATCACATTTTAGGTGATTCCTTTTTAGCTGATCTTCTGCACTCAACATTAGAAGATAAAGATGTGCTCCCTGTGTTTCACAATACTTGTCACTTTTGAGCAGTGTGTGCATAGTTCAGCAATCATTTTTGCGTGGATCATAAGAATGTTATGAGAGAAAAGGTTAGGAACACAACAACGAGGAAGGCACAATCAATACGGGCAAAATGAGAAAAAGATGCATTCGGATGTGCAAAGCTCCAACTGTTGTGAAATTGAGTGAGAATATCAGTCAAAACTGTCAAATATGGTGAAACAGACTGAGTGCATATGCATCGCATCATTACAAGTGCATACCATTGTTCAGAAAATTGAAATTTAAGAAAACTATGACTTACGAAGCAGAACTCTCAAGGTCAGGAAATATCTTTTTAATGCGATCAGTTTGTTTCAATCACCATAAAGACTAAACTGAGTTTTTCCCGAGCAAATACTGACATAAAGGGAACTTACGGCACTACTTTGGTCTGGATCATTCTTGAAAACATAATAGAGAGGTGCCAAAACTTCATTCATTCCTTGTACGTATCTTATACCCGGATTTAATTTTGCAAAGATGGTAAGTATACGCCTTAGTGACTCCTACAAAAAATGCAGCACATTTAGACTAACAGAAAATACCACAAACAAGCTAAACTGGCATCTTGTCAGACAATAGATGCCTACCTGATTAGATAAGGCATCAGAAGAATCCCCATTGAAGAACTGCATCTCAGGATGAGTACGCTTAACATCTCTATCAATCTGCTCTACAATTTCAGATTCCTGAAGGGTTGGATAACATTTGTGTTTTTAGTAGCTGAAACAGTAAGTTATTCAACACAAAACTTAACTACCCAGCAGATTGCAGAGGGAGGCCTCTCAGTAGCAAAGCAGTTGAAAGGTGCAACATCAAATCAAACTTATTCGTAGCCACAATGTACAAAATACGACAAACAGCTAGCAACTACATACAAAATTTAAAGAGGATTTCAGGAGGGGAGCAAAAAACTATTAGCATGTAACAAACTAAGAATTACAAAAAGAAAATTTCTTGTCTAGGGAAAGATGAGTACATTTAGGTATTTAGAGTCAAGGCATAGAAGTTAGAACTATATGGAAGAAAGTAATGATCATCATAAAGTTGGGTCCGTATTGCATACGGTGCATGATTCCAGTTCAATGCTTGAAGCTATACCTATGTAGCTGGGAAATAAACAACTCTATGTAATGTACTTCTAAACATTGAAAACATCGCCATGTACTTGTATGAATTATATAAGGAAAATTAATCTAACCATTATGAAAAACTACTAGTCTACTACACTGAACATAGAAAGTATCCAGTTTCTAGTAATTGAAAGTGTACCCTTTATAGTAGTACAAATTTGAAAGCACCTAGCAGCAAGTAAATTTTAATTTTAGTGAATGTTACCTGGAAGTGCTGGTTCCAAACACTAGTTTTCCCAAGGCTTAGAGGATGTTCATCCTGGACAATCTCCGCCCTTGGGAGAACCCCAGTTCCTTCACAACTATGTTCCTTCCTTTTGGAAACAGTCATTTCTTCCAATCTTCGGGTAACTTCTGACTGACCAGAACCAAAATATATTGTTGTGCAGTTTGGTTTAAAATGGGAAAAGAACCACCACAAAAGTAGGTAAATTAAAATATATATACTGCAGTAAAATACTTGGGTGTGTGTGTTTGGGTTGGGTGGGGCGCAGCTGCACAGCTGTAGTTCCCTCTGGTCTAAATTACATGTCATTTTACATCCGTGCACACAGAACGAATTAATGCCCATATGTATGGCAATTACACCCATCTCTCTCGACGAATAAACAATTAATGGGGGCATTTGTGGAAAATTTCATCTCAACAAAAAAATGACAAGCATTTGCTAGCAAAAACCAACTTGCTAAAATATCATGAGATCTTGAAGGAATACTTTTTCATGTGCGTGATTGATTTGGCCAAATTTTGAATAGATAACGACCAACATTGGTACGTTGCTCAGCTAAGGAAGGCTTCATTCCTGATCAATGAGTCTTTTCTATCTAAACACATAATCTAGCCCCACACATCTGTAACAGTAAAGAACTCACAACACCATATGCATCAAGAACTTACAGGGTTAACCAGAAGCTCATCTTTGAAAGCACTGTATTGGGAACGCTTTTTCTCCAGTTCATATGCCCACAGAGCATGATCCGTTGGCAAGTATCCCAAGAGAAGCTGCTAACTATCAAGAAAGTCAAATAAATTTGTAATGTAGTAAACAAGGAAAAATTTACAGACCACGCCACCAGACTGAAAAATGTATTGCCAATATCTATTTTACCTAAACACTCAGTCTGTTCAACAATTTAGTTTCACCCTATAACAGCAGTTTTCCTCATTCCTCAAACGTCCAGATAAAAAATTAGAGCACGAGCACAGTTCCAAATTATGCTGTGCAATGAAATAAATGCAGGAAAAAAAATACTAACGAGGAAATGCAAAACAGAAACAACAACTCCAGTAAATACTAACAAGGAAATGCAAAACAGAAAGAGCAACTCCAGTCTCTTTTATTTGGCTTTTGGGCAGATCTCGACAACCTTGAGATAGTTTTATTCGATTTCGAGTACTTGACATGCAAAGTCTATCCATGAAACATAGTCATATTCTCTGAATCTAGAATATCAAATTATAGTTTGTATAATTGTATTGAACCATTAGGTTCCAAAATATCATGATGTTGCCAACAAAGGCCTCTTCCCTTCAAGTACAAGGTTTGGGGAGTATATTTCACAAACTCATGGAAGTTAGTAATCAACTCAGCCTGCTAACCAAGACATGAAGCATCATACCAAACCAGACCGCAGTGCCCTTATGTCAACAATGCTAAATATGCAAGAACGAAAACGGGATATCTGCATAATTCATACAGCATATATGCAAACTACAACAATCAGCATGTATAGATAATTCATATAGCATATATGCAGGAAAATGTGTTCTAAAGTCGTAGAACTTTTTTAGGGAACTGCTTTTGCTGGAAAAGGGCAAAATCTTGAATTAATTAATAGTGAACTGACAATATTTTGGGCATGATCTTGACTTAATTCATAGTGAACTGAGAAATATTTGCCTAGTTCCTTCACTCAGCTAGAACTATAGGTGAAATGTCTAAAACTTTGAATCAAATTAGGCAAATGGATGAAACCAAGCTCTCCTATCCTCTCATTCTAGCAATCACATGGCGATGTGACTTCACATGTTGCAGAATATGAGGTATGGTGGTTATTGCATTTGCATCGCCACAAAGATTTACTAACAGTTCATCTGCTAGCACTATGTAGTTATTCCTGTAGAAACAAAAGCATATAACTATCTAATTTTTAAGTTTGAAGAATAGTCATGATTCATCAGAATACATGTCATGTTCATAGTTTCTGCAAGATAATAAGGTTTCAAGTAATGCTAATGCTCTCTATTCAATTTGCTAGAGGTTTGTGTACATATTCAAAAATCATATTCTATTCATGAATCATGATTGTTCTGAAACTTATTTAAGAAAAAAGTAAGTTCCATGAGCAGATGTTTGCATCCATAACTCAGGACTATAAAAACGTGACAAACGCCACCATGGTTTCCAAGCAGGTGGTTGAAACCAGAGCAACAGCAACTATATAAGTTAGTTAATAAGAAACCAGGCACACATGGGAATCGGACAGCTTGAAGAAAACTAGAAAATCGCAAGGGCTACTCTTGATACAACTCAATCCGAGCATTTTAATCCAGAAAGCTTCAGCTAGCGACCAGTCATAATTGGGCCACATTTTTCTCTTTCATGAATGCACAGCACAAGTTTCAAGACTAAACCACATGAAGGATAACTTGGCATAATCTAAGATGTACCATGTCGTTCAAAAGATACTATCCTGATTTAGATTAATCAAATCATGCCAAACCCAGACTCAATCGGGGCATCCTACCATATACTACATAAAACAAACAAAGCTCATACAAGGTCATCAACAAGGATCAGGGCAGCAAAATCCAGCTCTTGGACCTCTTGCTAATGCCATATCTCTAGCATGTGGGTGAGAGAGCAAACACTCGGACAGGTCCAAACAAACCGCACGAACGCATAGCATTACACAGTGAAAAAAATGAAACGAAGAAAACAGGAGGATTCCCAGACCTTCCAGACGACGGGCCGCACGCCGGCGTCGTCGGGCACGCCTTGGCACGCAAGCCTCCGCAGCTCCGCCAGATCCACCACCTTCCTCCCCAGCTGCACGCCCCGAAACCCAAACACACGAACAAAACATGTCAACAAACGTCACAAACCAAAATCAACAACAGAGTCCCTAGCTCGATCGCCGGGAGGCCAACACTCACCGCGGCTTTGAACTCCGCGACGAGGTGGGGCCTGGACGAGGTGGCCGCGCCCTCGTCGCCACCGCCGTCGTCATCATCGGAGTCGGAGCCGGCGCCATAGGGTCGGGTGGGTGGAGGAGGGGGCGTCGGGGTCGGATCGCGGGGCGGTTTGGGAGGGGGAGGTGGGGGAGGGGACGGGGCGCGGGGAGGGGAACGGTGGCGCGGGGTCGGGGGAGGGGCGGACCAGATCGGACTGTTGAGCCAGTCCGGGACTGCCTTCTGCCTGGGCGTCGACGTCGGGTTGGGGTTGGTGCCGTCGGACATGGCGGCGGCGGCCGGAGGAGGAGGACGCGGCGATGGGGTTTAGGAGTTCGGAAATGGGGAGGAGAGGGGAAGCAGAGTTGTTGTCTCGGGATCGGGGAGGACGGGTGGGTTGGACTTGTTGGACCGGTCGGTGCCTCGGTATTCTTCTCTTCTCCTCCCCTTTCTGCGGCTGATTTTCAGAGTTCACTCACCTGATATATTTTCGTATTTTTAAGTCACGTGAGATTGAAAGTGCATAAGACGTATTTAAGTTATTTAATTTCAAATTTTGACCAACAATAAAAATATGATTGATATTCATTAGATTTGTATTCAAAAGTATTTTTCTATGATAGAGATTTTATAACCATTCAAAATATATTATAGAAATAATTTATGTTCAAAGTTGAATTTTTATTCAAAATTTTATTGTAACGTTTTAGTTATCCTTGTTGGGAAAATCTAACTAACACGCATATGCCAGTTAGTCTTACAATATGGCTTAAATTCTTTTACCATGACAACGATATTCTGCATGTAAAATTGTAAGAAAACAAATATACTGACATCAACAAGTGCATGCAAATAGTAACAAAACGAAATTGCTAACATCAGTAATATTTTCTCAATTTTAAAATTTTAAAATGTTTTATCTCTCAAACCGTTAATCTGATTTGTGATACGTTTTCATGGTTGGGTTCTTCTCGACGAGGGCTTTAAAATTAGATCACATTTGGATATGTTTTGATGAATTTTTTTCAATGTTACTAATTACCAGACAGTAATATGCCAGTTACCGGTCTATTAGTAAGCAGTTACCTATGGTAACTATATCAGTACATGGTGGTAACTTTGTATTATAAACATGATAATTGATGTCGCAAAAGAAGTCATTGAAAATATATCAATATGGGATCTAGTTTCAAAACTCTCCTCATGAGGAACCCAACGGTGAAACGGATCTCAAATCAGATAAATGATTTGAGAGGAAAAACATTTTGAATTTCTAAAATTAGGAGAATCTTGATGATGTCAACATTATCTACTCTTTTGCATGCATGCAAGGCAGACGCCATACCATATGTTTAGGGGGGGGCACAGTTGCTACATAGTTGCCTTTTATGTATTTGTGGATTAGAAGGTCCTCTTTTTCTTACATGGTTAAGCGAATTTAAATTATTTATTTTCTTAGTTAAAATAATAATTTTTGTTCTAAAACATAGAGATTGGGTTTATATAACAAGCGAGGGGAGTGGTTAGATTTCATCTTAGGGCTCACAATAGTGAAGGGGAATTAACAAAATTTAAAGTCACTTTATGAATAGACATCGTCAGTACATTCATATCCACTCGTATCTTTGATTTCGTGATACTTGGTATAGTGAATTTCATAGCTCATTGTACATTTTAGATAGCGCATCACTCTTTCAAGAACACGTTTGATCATCTCTTGGATTGGAAACAGAGTGGTTCAAATTGCTCACATCAAAAGTGATGTTAGGCTTTGTAGCGCTAACTAAGTATATAAGCGACCCAATAATCTGAGAATATCTTAATTGATCTCTAGTGATTCGATTATTCTTTCGACCTCCACTAACAATATGTGACTAAATATTTTATACATACCTTACAACAATGGGCATTTTGTAATTTTTCTAAAAATTATTATTATTATGGGTTTTAGCCCAATGTCCCTATTCCCGGCGCGCTGCACCCCGATGTTGTGGTCACGGTAGTAATAGTCGTGGAAGAAGCCTAGGAGAGGGCCGGGGCAGAGACACGAGGCACTGCTGATGATGGCGCGCCGCCACGGCTTGCGGGCGCCGGTGCAGTGGACGACGGCGGTCGAGTCTAGGCGGAGGAAGATCTCGAAGAGGAGGGTCTCGTGGCAGCGATGACCACATGTCCACGTCCATCTCTTCTTGTTGCACTTCATGCACGCATCAAGCAAGCATACTAGAACGCAGGACCGATAACTTAAGAAACCAATCACGGATTTCTAGGGACAAGATTAGGCTAATGGTCCATCTCATACGTGGTTGTTAATTTTGTTACTAAATCTCAATGGCTCATCGTGATACGGGAATATGTTTATGCGCGATCCAAAATTTTATTTGATTTTTGGAAGGGTATCTTCATGGTCCTTTCAGTAGTAATGTGACCAATGTATACGTAAATTCAAGTCCAGACCTAAACCACCACGACAATGACAAAAAAAAGAAGGTCACGCCAGCACCACCTGAACATCTCGCCTCGACCAACATCTCCCAACATGACCATGTCGCGGTGGCAGTCTTTTCTCCTTCCTGCCGCCTATGCCCGCGCCTCAGCAGCTCGACACGCTGCAACGCGCTGCATGCATGGCTTCAGTTCCCGAGGTGCAGCGTCTGCAGAGCCGGGAAGCCCTCGCCGAACACGTCCTCGTAGATGTACGGCAGCGTCCATGTACTCCGGCTGGCATGCATGTCGGCGGAGGCTGGCCAAGCGCCGGGAGAGCGGGGGCGGCGGCCGGCGGCTAGCGCGGTGCAGGATGACAAGGAGCAGCTCGTCGGTCCCCACCTCAGGTGAAAGTGCTGTCCGTGTCGGGCATTTGGCTCCCGCGCGCAGCGACACGTACTAGTTGGGTTTATGCTCGTCGAAAAAGATTCCAATCCGGACACAGAACGGAGAGTAATCGGAGAGCGAGAGTTGCTATAGGGACTAATTTCTGCAGGAAATCAATTGAATTTCTCACCATTAAGTTGTCCTGCACTAGGAGATTGTGTTGCGAAATCACGAGGCCACACGCGAAAGCGTAGATCTAATCCGAGATATCACAGAATTAGGCAACGAGAAACACCGACGTTTTTAACGTGGTTCGGCCACGAGGTCTACATTCACGAGGCTTGACTACGGGTGCTCCTCCCCCTTGCCTTGATCTCTTTGTATTGGCTTGGTTATATTGTGTGGTGCCCTCCTCCTTATATAGGAGGTCAGGATACATGAGTCCAATTCTAACTCTACCCGTATCCTACTAGGACTCTCGTAGTACCCTATTACAATACTACACCTTCTCTAGTCCAACTTGTAACCCACTCGTACACATATTCGACAATCAATCATTTGAGTTTCAGGATACTTTGAGTCAATTGGCAAATCAATTGAGTTTCATGATACTTTAACCAATTGACGAATGCATCCAACATTACAACTTCAAATCAAAACATACCAGCAACCGTGGGGATCAGGCAGTCGACGAAGAGGGGTTGGTCCGATCGAGTCGAAGAACTCGAGCCGGAGCCTCCTGACACGCCAGGGATCCATTCCGTCTCCGTCGTCATCTGCTTCCACGAAGCTGTTGATGGCATCGGTGTAGCTGGTCATGGCGCGGCGCGCGTACCCCTCGATGACGTCGTCGAGGTCAGGGTTCTCTAGGCGGTAGGCAAGGGACTCATGGTACGCCGGCGGAAGTACGTCGGTGACCCTGAAGTCGAGGGCGCGGAGCCGGCGGGGGAGGCTCATTGCTATCATATTTCTACATTATTTCGTATTATAGCCTATTATTTTTTGGTGATTTTTGTTTGTATTAATCCTGCAATGCCCCATCATTAGTTGCATAACATATTTGGCCCCGGGCATTCTAAATTCTGGATGTGCTCAATCCTTAACGATATCTTTTTTCTACAGTATTTATCTGCAAAGTAAGAAATTATACGCATTTAAGTGTGATCACAATAAGTAATAGATAATGACAACTATTTAGAGGGCTCGAAGTGTGCATGCAAACAAACATAACAAACACAAATGGAGGGATGGATTTAGTTGCAAAATCAAAATCAAACAATCATTTTGTACGAAACAGCGCGTGTACAACTAATATTTGCATGGAATTGCTAAAAACATTTTGAATGTTCTCGAGGATTTGTTGTACTTGCATCACAATTCGCCACAACCACCACCACCTTAGTCCTCCTCCGCCACGGATGGCGAAGGTAGTGGTAGCACCACCTAGCAGGAGCACAGGGAAGAGCCTTTGTTGGTAGTGGTCATGAATGGTGAATTTGGTGTTAGAGAGGCAACAAATTCTTCAATGAACCAACGAAGAGAATGAATACAACAGGTACACCAAGTAAGAGGTGCAGAGAAGGAGGTGACATGTGGCACTGGCGTTGTTCTTGGCCTCAACGACCATGATGTCAGAGAGGAAATGCAGCCATGACCGCCTCGTCGTCGGTATCACAGTAGTCTGGTGTCAATGAGGCAGCGCGTTTGGTAGGGAGGGCAAGGGAAGGGGTAACTAGGGTTAGAAGTTGGAGATGACCCTATGGAGGGTGAGTGGAGTGAATTGGGAAATCCAACGGTCCATAAACCAGCTAATATGGGCAACAAATTAATATCATATGGTTATCAAATAGACAATTCCATATTTATAAGCAATGCTCTAACACATGTGTTTTGGTGCGATTAGTCAACGGAATACTTGCAATAGGTCACCTAAACAGTTATGAGTAGTCAACGGAATACTTGCAATAGGTCACCTAAACAGTTATGAGTGTGCAAAATAAATGATTGATAGATTTAACTGATTGATCGCTGGTGTAACCGAGTGGAGGTGAAGCCATGATTTGGACATAAGGGGACAAGTGGTTGTGGGCTTTATGCTAGCTAGAGGGGTGGGAGGAGGGAACGACTAAAAATCTAGCTAAACAAGAGAATACTTTGTGAAAAAGTAGGAGCGGGCCCTAATCGCTTCCTCCCTCTGCCATTGACCAAGCGCTTACACAGTGGTTAAACACGTTATCGCATTGCAGACATTGAATATTAGCCAGTTGATAACCAGTTCGAGCCACTACATACTAAACCACAACATGCTCCACGCCTATTTTAGTCCCTTGTGGGTACGACCTAATCTAGAATTATATTTTAGCAGACAGAACAATCATGAATTGTTTTAACCATTGTAAAAGTATGTTCCTCCTCCCGTGCCATTACTTACATGAAATATATCTTGATCAATGTATTGACATTGTCATCTACTTATGAACTAATCCTAACTCCGTCCATTTCTGTCTAGTCTTCATTTTACAATAAAAAAGATTGGCTTATTAAAAGTGGCTTTGCCTCAACCACAAAGTATTCTAACTGTCAAAGAACACTAAATACAAGATGATCATTAGTGACATCCCCTTGATATTAAGGACGGGCTCCTCTAACGTGAAACTCTAATTTAGGCTACGTTAGACACCAGAGTGGATTATAAAAATCCTATTCGGTTGAACTTTTTTACATGTTTTGTCGTTTAGTTAATAATTCACAAAAAATAAGTTTAAAATTGCTTTCCGGTTAGCAGAAAAACATGGTAAATATATCCATTTTATGGTAAGTATAGTGTTTTTATTCGGTGTATTTTAAAAGTTAGTTAAATTATAATATGATCTAGTTTTCTCCCGCCATTCTTATGCATAGTTTTAAAATGAATTTAACATAATACAGTTAAGCCACGATTTACACGGAATAGAGGTAATTCCGGACACGCGCCATATGTAATGGCCAGAATGGAAACTCAGATTGCTTGGTGGAGTGAAAGGTACCGAAACGTACAAAACAAGGCTCATGTAATCTGCTATGCCAACTTGATCGGACGGCTGTGGACGGGCTTGGATTTGATCTGACGGCTCGAAATGCTGCAAGTACCACTATGTTCCCCCATGTACCCCGCTCTCAATTTCTCCAACCTTCCCACGCCACGTGCATCGGCGGGAGCATCACGTTCACGGTCCACCCGAGAGCCGAGACAGCGCCACGCGCCCACGACGACGCCGACGGGAGGGACGCCGGAGCGCGCCGTGGCCGTACACCCTGGTGATTCCACGATCCCAGATCGTCCGGCGAGATGAACGCCTTCAGGCTCGCCGGTGACATGACGCACCTCATGAGCGTCCTCGTCCTGCTGCTCAAGATCCACACCATCAAGTCCTGCGCCGGTGAGAACCGACAACCCCTCGCACCGTCTGTCCACATTTCTTCAAGCTTTCGTAGGATGTTCTCTGGTCCGAATCCTTGATTGGTTAGGAAATGTTTACTGCCTTGTCTGGCCAGCGAATTTTGATTTAGCTCTAGATCTTGGGAGGTAGGGGGCAGGAATGCTGTTTTGTGAGGCCAAATCATGGTGGTGTTTGCATGGATTCTGAGGTTCTAGGTCTTGTTCTGGTTGGGGATTCGAGGGTAGGGGGCAATCTTGGTTTTGGAGTGCAATCGGAATGGTTAGGTCGTTTTATGTGTGTGGATATTGGAGGAGTTGTGGGATATTGTTTTGCTTCAGGTACAGCCTTGGCATTGCAGAGGAGGCTACATTTTTTGAAGATTTCATCATGCAACTCCATTGTGGTTAAGATTAGAACTTGGTGGCTAGACCCTCTTATAAACTGATAATAGGAGGGAAATGTTGTGTTTTTCTATGCCTCCTCGTGGAAGATGGGTGCACACTGGTCCAGTCCACCTGTGTTTTGAAAGGATAATGTGCATGGGAAATGTCCATGTCCTGATTCTTCCATAGCCATACTCGTTACTCTTTTCATGTTAGCTTGTCAAATTTTCTGGATATGCTTGGCAATTTAAAAGGCTCTATTGACAAGTATTTATCCAGTGCAAAACTCTTTTTGCTGGGTATTTACACATTAGCCAGTCACCTTTGTGGTTTATGGCAGTCGTGTTTGTAGTTCGCATGCAAGAGAATTGTATGCTCTCTCAGAATTACTGCAAATGATGTGCTGCTTTTGAAAGATTATTATATTAGGGGTGATTGCCCAAACAGTTTAAAAGATATATTCTTTGAGCCGGCACATTCAATAGCTTCAATTCCATGTTGTTCCAGAATTTGAAAATTATTTGGCACATTTCAAGCATGTCATAGCTGTAATTAGTGTATTTTTCTTCTATACACCCTATCATGATTGTTTTGAACATTTACTGTTTATACAGAATGTATTATGAGCTAAAATTCAGTTTCTGGCCTTTTGCTCCTGTTAGGTGTTTCCTTGAAGACGCAAGAGTTATATGCTCTTGTTTTCGCTACTCGCTACTTGGATATGTTTACAGACTTCATATCCCTGTACAATACGGTCATGAAGCTGATTTTCCTGGGTAGCTCATTCTCAATTGTTTGGTATATAAGGCGCCACAAAATGGTCCGTAGATCATATGATAAGGATCATGACACATTCCGACATCAATTTATTATTCTGCCATGTCTTCTCTTGGCTTTGCTTATACATGAGAGGTTCACTTTCAAGGAGGTACTTTTACCAAACTAGCTTTCTTGAACTTGTAGATAGTATATTGTTCATTTCTCCTTTCATTTTTTAAAACTTATATAAATAATGACTGAGCTTTTTCTGTTTATCTTAATTAGGTTATGTGGACGTTTTCCATTTATCTAGAAGCTGTTGCAATTCTTCCTCAACTTGTACTACTACAGCGTACGAAAAACATCGATAATTTAACTGGGCAATATGTTTTCTTCCTAGGGTAAGCCATTGTCTTTTATGCAAACAAAAATTTAGCTTATGTTGCATGGTTCATAGAAAAGTGGATTTCTTACTATATACACCCATCTCCGAAGTGGTTATAACCCCAATCGTTACTTTTGGCCTTAGTAGTATTTCCTGACGTGGCCCACATCCTACCATATGGTTTGTGATGTATATAAATTTTCATTTAGATTAGATATGTGACGCACTTGGTCCTCTTAACTCATCCTTTCAGATTCTTAAGTTTAACATGGTCAAACATGAGCATTTTGCACTATTATGTTAGATTTTCTTGCTTACCCCTGTTTTCCTTGGACAAGATATAGCAGCAACACTAGATTACTTCTAACAATATAAAATAATGTGCACTTTTATGTTAGTTTGCTCTCTATTTAAATAAGATTGTTTTGCAATGAGCTATGTTAAAGGTCTGTCTAATGGTTACTGTTCTTATAGTCAAGGCAACAACTACGGCTGTTGTCTGAGGAAACAGCATCACTGCAAATATGCTTCAAGTAGGGCAAAATCTTGAAAAGCAATCATCATTTTATCAACATGGCACTATGGCTCTATCAGAGTGACAAATCTTTTAGGCTCGTAAAGTATCATGTAGAGAATACTAGGGGCGAGGAAAAATGCAAAATAATTTGAAAACTGACTTTCAGAACTGAACCGACCAATATTTCCTCACTTTGGTCGACCAGATCAGTTGGCTTGGTATTTTACTATCACTGAATTGGAAGATCAAACCAAAATAATCCCTTGAACTCCTATAGGCTACAGCCCTCCGATCCTCATTTAATGAGATATGCATCATTGGGCTCCACTGCCCTAAGCCTCTAACTGTAGAGTCTACACAAAGCTGACTCAACTGCACATGCTCCCTGTTTTCCGCGCCTTCGAATATGTTGTTCCCCTTCCCTGTCCAACAGCCTCTTCTGAGATCTTCCCTTCATGAGATGAGTTCAGCAAGATGAAACAAACTTGATCCATGGAGTTAAAGAGCAAAGTAGGTCTCGTAATCTTACCACGATTGAAGACTTCACGATGGATATTCCTCCTCTTTGTTTTCTAAACTTGACGGATTATTGATGAGAGATCTGTTTGAGGCGTTCCATGACTCACTGTCGGAAAAATGAGGATTTCTTTGCTATTGTTAGTAAATTGTTGTCCGCCTTGTTCGTAATCTTCCAAGTTCAAGATCAACCCTCAATCATGATGCAATCTCTATATGGAATTATGTCACTTAATTGCTCATCCAAGTAAACTAATGAACGGTTTCCTTTCTGACATGTTCCGTGCCAACAACTAAAATTGAATCAACCAACCAAAGCACATGGTTTCTCATCGTCCTATTTGGATTGGTTGCAACCGTGAATTTGGTTAAACCGAAAATTGAAGTTCATTGAAAAACTTAGAAACCGGCCTATGTCACTGATGAACAGTCTGCTCTCTTTGGTTGCTAGCTTTCTACTGAGTTTCTCTGATCAGCTTATTGGTTGGCTGTGATTTGAAGAAACTAAAAGTTCCCTATGCATGCTTCACATGTTAGTGCTTGGTACTTACTAGGACAAGGCCAGAAAATTAATGTATGCTGACAGTACAAATTTATGCTATGAGCCTCACCATTATTTTTCAGATTGCTTTATACGAGTTTCCTTAAAAAACTAGATTTGCTTTTCTGTATTTTTGTTGATAGGAAACATGATTATTTTTGCTTATTCACTGACTGTCATGATGCAGTGCATACCGAGCATTGTACATTCTCAACTGGATTTACCGCTACTTCACTGAGCCACATTATGTACATTGGATAAGTATGACATCTCTCCATTGGTTTATGTCGTATTTAATTTATACCCATTGAAGAAGATATATAATTCTCTGATCTTGTTGCTTGATCAGCTTGGATAGCAGGATTCGTGCAGACATTGTTGTACGCAGATTTCTTCTATTATTACCTCAACAGGTAAACAGCTATTCTGTCCATAAACTGTTTGTTTTCTTCATTTACTGAATTTTCAAGTAACCCTGTTGCATCACTCATTGAAGCAATAATAATATCTGTAACCAATGTTGCAGTTTGAAGAACAATGTAAAGCTCACTCTACCGGCTTGAGAGCATAACTTTGCTGGCCCTATCAGAAAGATCGATATTTTGTTCCTTCCATGAGGTGCTACATAGAGTTCAGTAGCATTTGTTGAAAGCGCGATGTGTTTCAATGTCAGGAGATTACATTTATTTTTGGATCTGAGAAATCCTTATAGAGAACCCACTGTACACTAATGGATAATACTAGCTCGTTGCACAATGGAGATGAGATGATGAATAGTTGATATACATTTTGGATTGAATGGACCGATACCTTTTTTGTGAGCAAAATTTCAGTGGACATTCAGAAATTACCAGGTGGCAACAACTATGACGGCAATAATGGTTTTTCTTTTTGCAGATGGATTCTTTATAACGTAAAGTACTAACTTGCAACTGATTTTTTTATTTTGAAATGGAGAGATATATTACTTAACCGATAGGGCCATTACAAAAAGTTGAAAAACCAACTTCTGAATACATTGAGGAACAGCTCCAAAGAGCACACCATAAGACATCTCTCTCCTACCAAACTTAGCAATCTTATGAGCTATAACATTGTCCCTACAACTAATCTTGCACACAAAATCCCCTGGCAAGAGGGCAAGAATCCCACGAGCTTCCTTAATAATGCCACGGAGGTAAGACCTGTCATCTGCATCAGATTCAAGAGCTTCAACTTGCAACTGAATTTAAGCTAAACTACTCGCATATTATCACTCTTGAAATTGCTAGCCTTAGCCACAAGATGGCAAGAATGTTGTAGCTTGATAGCTCGAAGTTCTACAAACAAGAAAATAAGAGCTTATAACACATCCTAACGTGCACAATCTAGAAAAACCAGGATGCAAGACAGCTTGGGGACTATGCATCCGAGTTATTTAGCAATTATATCACCTAACCTTCATGCGCAAGCAAGGAACAAGGAAATTCTTTTCTGAAAGCAAGCAACAAGGAACTTGATGCAGAGCCAAGAGGGAACGTGCCGATGATGCCGCTAGAGACATAATGAATATGAGCTTTTTCAAATTCAGTTGTGAATATGCGTCGTAGAATTTATCCTTTTTTTCTTGATGTTTTAATGATTTTGATATGAAATTTTGTGACATGATGTATGCGTCTTATTTTTAATGTTCTTGTATTTTTCAGAACATTTTGATGGCACCCTAAAAGGTGATAGCGTTACCTCTGCCACCAAATTCCTTGTTAGCCCTATTATGTAGGCTTATTGTCGTCGAATTTACGGGATAGGATAGAAAACAACCATTGTTTCCTTTTCAATTGCGAAAAACCTCCATGCCCATTATTTTCGAAAAAAAATACATGCTACAAAAACCATTAACACCCTGCATATACTTGGCTATCCGCAAACAACAGGTAGGTTCACATGATAAGCCACCATGTAAATACCAAAAATACAATTAATTAGTTTCTAGGTCGACTACATCCGCCAAAGATTAACCTAGTGGTTCTGACTTAAAACCAATGAACCTACCACTATATCGCATTTGCTGGATCCATATACATCCGAGCACTTGATAACCCCGAATTCAGTGGCGAAGCCAGCCGGAAAAACCTGTGGGTCATTGCTAATTTTTGGGATTATTTTCTTCACAATGAACAGTAACTGTACAGTAATTTTAGGCTTATTTTCACAAAAGCTGTGGGGTCAATTGACCCCACAGCTTGTACGTGGCGCCGCCACTGCCTGAATTAATTGCCGGCATCCATAATTCCATGTCCCAATTTCCGTCCCTCTTTTCATTTTACTTTCCAAAGGACAAAATTACAATGTCTTAAAATAAAACCACGGACAATAGGGGCGGATCCGGGTATTTTGCTCTTGTTGATCTTCTGAGCATAATGGTGTCATTTATTGTTTCTAAATATGATCTACATTCTACACTAGGCTTATAACAGATAGGAGACCCACATGGCCCCAACGATCGCGTGATTAACCGTCCACGGTTTCGTTTCAGTACATGATAACAAATAAATTGTTCCCTACAGATGTGGAATGTGCAAGCATCAGATGGCAAGTACCGTCCGGTCCAGCCAATGTGAAACGCGCAAGGATCTGGCTGGTCCTCGCCACGATCCATGGATCCATGATCCACGGCCGGGTTTGGCATGCCATCACTGTAGCCACTGGCCGCCGTAGAGAGAGAGAGCGCGCGCACGCGGCACGAACACCCAGGGCTAACGGCTCCCTCAACCCACCTCGTGTCCACCGAATTTTTTCACTTTGCTTTCTTTCTCACTATATGTCTCGGTTTCTCGTGTCCTACAACCTTTACCAATAAATCTAGACTAAAAGATATAGTACAGAGTAGCATAGACAATACTGAGAAAGAAAACGAACACAAGAACACAAGTACAATAAATAAGTGACACAAGGAGTACGAGAGTTTTTCTTCTTTATTGATCAATCAAAAGTCACTGTATAACGATTACTCCGCTCTCTTTATAGACTACACAAAACCAAGAAAGAATGATTGAACTTAAGTGGCATACAGAGAACCTACCCTCCCTCATGAAGATAGGTCCACTGCCAGTGGACCCAAATGTTCCTCAACACTCCCGCTTGGATACTTATCTTATATAATCCATGTCCCAAAACTTCAAAAAATTCAATGGGAAAAATATTTTACAAGACATATAAATATTATGTTGCACGAATTGACTCACTAAAAACCTCTATTGAGAAACTGTAGAAAAACTCATTCAAGAAAAAAAAGGAGTACAATCCACCTGATTGTTCTGTCAAGTACTCGACTTTTATAGTCAAGATTTATCGACAAGTTTGCAGAGATTCTCCCTGAACATAGCAATTCTCTAAGTCTTATCATACCAATTCCTGAACAAATCTTTCAAAAGGTGATGCTAAATCTGTGAGATTCTCACATGACTTGGTATACAATATTTTTATTTCGTCCATCTTTTGCAATTCATGAGCATAGAAGAATTTAGGGTTGATATGCAATTTATGAGCATAAAAGGTATGCAATATTCTACGACTTGGCTGTATGTGGGTCCAAAAGATACCCAATATTAGCATAACCTACTATGAACAAGTCTTGGTTATTTTTATAGAACAAGCTAAGATCATTTGTTCCTTGGAGGTAGTGAAGTATATCGTTAGTACATTTTCATTGACATTTGGTAGGCTCAGAACTATACCTTACTAACAAATTCACGGCAGATGCAATGTCTAGCCTCATGCAATTTGCAAGATACAAGAGTACTCTAATTGCACTCAAGTATAGGAATTCTGGTCCCAGAACTTCCTCCCTCTCTTCCCTAGGTCTGTACGGGTCATTGCCTTGCTGTAAGGACCTCCCAATCATAGGAACCTTTGAAGGGCATATGCCTTTTCAAAGCCAAATTTCTCCACTTTCTAAGTGTAAGTTGATTGGTGCACTAATATCCCTTCTGGAAAACGCTCAAGTTGCGAACCTAAGCAATATTTAATTTTACCCAAATCTTTCGTCTCAAATTCTGATTTCAAATAGAACTCACTTCCTCAATGTCCTCTGCTATACCGATGATGTTCAAATTGTCTACGTACACCGAGATTTTATAGAATCTATCCTGAGAATTATGTATGAATACATATGGGCACTGTTCATTGTTCGTATAGCCCTTCTTGCTAAGTATATTGCTTAAACATTATACCACATCCTATCAGACTGTTTGAGTTTATATAGTGATTTTTTAAGTTTCACACTATACAGTTCCTTGTTTGCTCTATCTTGGTTTGGGATAGGGATACCTCCATTAATTTCATTTTCAAATTCAAGTTTACTGCCATTGAGATTAAGTATCTAAAAGTAATTACATCCATGACTAGAGAGTAAGTTCCCTCAAAACCGACTCTTGGTTGTTGAGTAAAACCTTGTGAAATGATCATTGCTTTGTACCTTACCACCTCATTATTTTTTATTTCTCTTGCGAACAAAAATCCACTTATGTCCTAGGTACATATGTGGTGAGGAGTTAGGCTTACAAGCCCAAATACCTATTTTTTGTTCAGAGATAGTAATTTCGTGGTGATTGCCTTTTGCATTCTTTCCAATATGATCTTTTCTTATAATCGACAAGCGATGTGGGTTCGAGAACAAGATCAATGATTGTGGCAATCTTCTTTGTAAAATAAATATCGATATTGGTTGTTGTTCTATTAAAAGGTTCCCCTGTTTCTGCATAGTTTATGGCCATTTTGTCATAGAGCACTAAAGGCGGGATTCCCCCGGGGTAGGCCCAAGACGAGGACTCGGCCGGTGTGGCCAGAGGTGGCCCATGCCGGGTCCATGAAGTCCACTCGGTTGGGCCGTCTGCACGTCATTAGGATAAGCGTTATCACGATGCGTTCAACGTACGGCCCGTTCAACCAACGGCGTGCGATCAATGCGCCACTACTGGGAGGGACGTGCGCAGTCAACGTGCCATGATGCCAGGAGCCACTCCGCACGACCAGCGCTGGCTAACCGACTCGGCGGTTGTAAACCCTAGCCTCGTCGGCTCTATATAAGACGGGGCTAGGGCCCCTGGTCAGGGGGTTAAGGTTTTTGGGTTAGACAGTTGTTTGCACACATTAGACATTTTTCCCTTTCTTCCACCTCCGATCCTCACGATCATCATACTGTAAAATTCCTCATTCGAGGCGAGATCAAGCATTCAGGAGGAGTAGGGTGTTACCTCTTCTACGGAGGGCCCGAACCTGGGTAATTCCCCTCGTGTGAACCTTGGCCAGATCTTCCACGCGCGTCCCCGAGAATCACAGATGTATATTGCCGTGGAATCACCACGACAAGCACTTCCTCTTGAACTGTCCTTTAGTTTTCCCATGCTAATGTGTGCATACATTTTCGCTGGGAGCTTCCTCCAAAGGAAAACTTTATGTTTGGAAAAATTCTGTTCTGTACATGTGTCAGGTCTCAACTGCCCCCCGCCCCCAAAATTTGTGGAGGTACTTTGGTGGTTTTTTATTGCAAGTCCTTGTCCTTTTTCACTAGGCATCCCGGTTACTTGGGACATGAGGGGGCCGAAGTTCTCATCCTTTTGTTCTAAGGCCTTTGGACGAGAATGGGTATACCTTCATTATTTCTTGGTATTTCAATCCTCTCCCGTGCATTGCGTGTAGGCATATACTACTTGGTCATGGATTTTAAATCACTAAAGTGATCCGGCAGTTGATTCGCTAATGCTTGTAAATCAATTATTTTCTAGACCTTTCTATTTGCTTCATTAGTACGGGGGTCATATGCTTGGATACCCGCAACTTGCCTTGTAATTTCCCAGAATTTTTTATCAAGGGGTTGATTTCCTCCCCTAACCTTGGGAAATGATCCTCATCAAAAAATGTAATCATCAAATTGAGCCTTATGGCAATCTCCAGTCATGGGTTCCAACTACCTTATTATGGATACGAGTTCATAACTAACATATATCCGAGACTTTCAGAGTGGGCCCATTGCTGATAGCCGAGGTGGTGGTTTAAGTACATATAGTTGGTATCCGAACCTTTTAAGGTGGGAAATTTTCGGTACCGACTTGCGCTAGTTGCATAGGAGAGTGGATGTTTTAGACCGTCGGTCAAAAATTGATGAGATTTGCAGTGTGCAGCACTGCGTGACCCCAACATATTGTTGGTAAATTAACACTCTGCAAAAGCGGTCTGGTAATAAATTTAATTCTTTTAATTAATGCATCTGCCAAATTGTTCTGGGTATGAACATGTGGTACTGAGTGCTCAACTTTAATCCATATTGCCATAGAATAATCATCAAAAGCCTTTGAAGTAAATTCTCTGGCACTGTCCACTTTGATGGATTTTACTTAATAATTTAGAAATTTATTCTTAATTTGAATGACCTGCGAGATCAGTTTTGCAAAAACGTGATTTCTCATGGATAGCAAACAAACATGCAACCATTTTGAGGACGCGTTGATGAGCACTATATAGTACCTAAATGGCCCTGATCAAGCTGAATAGGACCACAAATGCCAACTGTATTCGTTCTAGGAAAATGGGGTTTTCATCTTTCACTTTCAAAGTGGATGGTCTAATGATTAATTGCTCTGTGGCACATGCAGGGTACATGAAATCTTCTTGATTTGAGAGTCCTTCACATTAACATTTATGATCATTAGATTTGTTAATTACATTTCTCATCATTTTAAGACTGAGATGACCAAGTCTATCATGCCATAGATGAAATAATTTAGAACTTCTTAGTATAGCCTTAAAGGTAGCGTACACCTGGGGTGCTATAATTCTAGCATAGTATAGCCTAGTGTCGAATGAAGGAAGTTTCTAGAATACCATTTTTTCATTTTCGTCATGCTTATTGATGAGTAGGTATTCTTTACTATTTTCATCATTAGTTTCTGCATGGAAACCATTTGTAAAAATATCCTTAAAACTAAGGAGTATTCTAATCGATTCGAGGTACAACAATATTCTAATCGATTCGAGGTACAACAATGTATCTTCTATTGTCAAAGTTGTGCCCATGGAGAGTATAACTGTGGCCCTACTGGAATATATTATACAAGAACCGCTGCTGGCGATTGTCATGCTCCTACCGATACCTTTATGAATTGACAGGAAATATTTTGTCTCCCTTAGTATGGTATTAGCTGTACCACTATCGCATAGCACACTTAATCTATTTGGCACCACACATGTTCTAAAATATTGCATTTAATTAAATAATGTTGAGAGGAAGTAGCAATATAATTACACAAATGCATAAACAACTTAGAACTTGACATGCTATACATGAATAATGTTGAATAAATGAATGAATGAATGAATGTATCATCCAACCACCAAAAAATAAAGTTTATGCTCTCATAGAACTTACAGAACCATTTATGCTCTCATAGTTTATGCCAGTTATTCTATATTAATGCAAGAATTTCAATAAATTACTGCAAGTAATATTGCATGAAAAGCAAATAAGATGCAAATATAATTCTAAACGTGTTTCAGTATTTTTTAAAAAATATCAATATATGAAATACTTTAAGATTAAAAACAATATTTAAAATTACAATTAATCAAAAGTAATAAATAAATAAATAAAGACATGAAATCACTAAAAACATGTTAAGAAATTAAGAAAAATAAAATTGAATAAAAAATGAATTCCCGATGCCTTTTTATGCTGGAACGTGCATTTTCTGCTAATTCCTTAATTTTCAGGGGCTTATGTACAAAATTTTAGTACAGAGAAAATTTACTCGCGATTTCTAAAAAGTCTAGCAATTGTTCCGCAAAACCACCGAAACCAGAAGGCATTAGGCCTGGCCTGATCGCACACGCGGCTAACTGGGCCACCGGCCCATTTCCTTTTCTGCATCCTTTGTTTTCATTTTCTTTTTTCTTTTTCTTTTCCCGTCTCCGCCATGGGCAAGCTCATTTGGGAGCCGGATCTAAGTGTTGGTTAGGTAAATGCCCCGTGTAAAAAGTGGGCAGTAGAATTTATAACGCAGAGTATAAAAATTGTTCTACTGCCTGCCCACAAAAAGTAATAAACCATACACTACATACGTAGCTCCTCTTGCTTTAGGGTTTTCCGTTTCCGAAAACTAGGAAAAAAGGCGTATTCTTGAACCCTAAGGATTCGATGGTATATGGATATGTAAAATATAAGATTCCTGATCCTAGCAGGAAAATGAAGGGAACAGATACCCAATACGATTCTTGGGAGGAACATTTGGTAATGGTCTTGATCCTCTACGCTCCTTTTTATAGTAAAGTAAAAAATATGCTTTATGTATCCTTAAATCATATAAATGGAAGCTCGCCGCCACCTGCCCCATCATATTTAGGGGGAGTGGTGGTGGCGGCGCAAGGCGAGGCGGCATGCTGGCCAACAATGCTACCGTGCGAGACAGTGGGAGGGGGCCTGCCGTGCAGGACGATGACTGCAGCGGCATGCTGGCCGACATTGCGGCCGCGACGGTGGGCAGGCTGGCGGCGCATCTATGCACAGACATAAGAGGTCGGCGGCGGTGTGCAAGTGCTGCTGGCGAGGTCCACCGACCCAGCTGTCGTGCACGGCAGAGCGCGGCCGGGTGAGGCTACCGGCTTCGTGCAAGAGGCGAGGCCCACGACATCGTGGCTGCTGTACGAAGCGGTCGGCGGCGGTGACAACGACACGTGTGTGTGGATGCGTGCGTCGTCTCCCCGCATGTGATCATTAGTCCATGATCGTATAGGAAAAACTATTTGTATTGGCGGATGACTTCAATTGATAATGTTTGTTTGGGGATTTCGCACATGGGTAAAAGAAACGAATATAGATAGCAGATTGAAGTATAACAATGGAATCTAGATTGATCAGGGAACTCATTTCACGTGTTCATCAAATCTTTATCTTCCCATCTGATGTCAGGTGAGCCTACGAAAGACTCGATGATGGAACATCATACTGATAGCATGTCCTACAGCTTTTGCCGGTAAGTTCGATCGAAAAAATATAGGATAGAGAAATATAAATAATATAAGAAAAGAACATAGATAATATAATTAAAAGTGACATAGAAAATAAAGAGAGTATTTATTCTTTATCGATCCATCAAGAGTCAGTTACCCTCCTCTCCATACAAATTAAATTACATAGGGGACCTATCCTTCGTGGAGACGGGCCGTGCACCGAAGGTTCCCCGACATCTCGGACTACAAATGCGGACGGGCCGTGCACCGAAGGTGCCCCCGACGTCTCGGACTACAATGCGGCGCTCTCCTCCCCGAGAGAGCCGCGGCGGGATAGAGTAGCAGACAGCGAAGGGGTTGCTTTTTTGTTGCTGTCTCTGCCTCGTGTGTCTCCGTCCACTAGAGAGTCAAAGGAGGGAGGTGGGGAGGGGGGGGGGACCTGACGCAACGGCTAGTTGTGGCGGCCGGCCTTCCGGGGGCCGATGGACCCGTGCCGCGCCGGCGGAGGAGGCGGCGACGGCGATGGTGACGACCAAATGTGCGTTGGGGGGTGTGCGGGTTGTTGTTCTTGTTGTTGCTGTTGTTGTGTTGCGCGGTTCTTGCGGGGATAGTTATCTGGTTTCTCGGGCGGGTTAGAGGATTCTCTAGATTGAGCGGGGGTTTGGTAGGGGTCTCGAATGAAACCAGCATGGATGGGCATGTCAGGGACTGGAATCCGCTGGGTGGGATGGTGGTTTGTTGGGCTCGTTTTGGCGATCTAGGGGTGGGGAGATCTTGTCGCGGTGCTGATTCCCTGTGCCGATTTGGTAGATTGGTGCGGCCGGTCAGATGATTCTTCTTAAGTGCTCCGTCTGTGCGTTTGGAATATTGAACTCGATTCAGTTTGTTTGATTTGGGTGTCCTCCTTGCATTGCTGCACGCTCATGCTGTTGTTTTTTATGCAATTGAGATGCTAGTAGGAGGCAACGGCATGTGTAGAGTTCGTGTGTTAGATTGTATGGAGATAATCTGGGCTCGAAGGGGTCAGAATGGGCGCACGCATGCTATTTTTTGTAATGCCGGATTGGCGATAAGCTATAGGCATTTGGTACTTTGTTCTAGTGGTACTTCTATCTTACATGCTAAAATTTGACTAGTATCTACATAGAATCTATGCAATTAATTTATCACTTGTCTTCAGTTTGTGTAAATGAAACTGTACCATGTCTCAACTGCCCAAAGAACTGAGTACTGACGAAAATTGCACATCTATTTCAGTGTATTACTTTAGTTGAATTTATACCTGATCTTATAATGTTTCCTGCAGTCTGTGGGATTGGCAAGCGAGAGAGCATTGTGAACCTAGTGATGCAAATCATGGTACATCGCTCAAAACCAATAACAAACATCGATGCTGCAAACTCTTAAAAGTGTCTGTTTGGACTTACTATTTTCATTATTCTTGTTATTTTCACAACAGATGTCGCTAAGTTCGTGTGGGATTGCCTCAATCGAGATGATGATGATGATGATGAGCTATTGGGATTACTGGGAAATCAAACTCCTCTGCAGGACTGCCGTGCCTTCTTTGATCTTGGTGGTAGGAAGCTTCTTCTTCTGAGAATTATCAGTTGATATTACTCTTGAATGCTTTGCTTAAACAAAGAGGTTACCTGGGTCAGATATTACCTGCAAGGAGACTCTGGACCTGGAGGAATCTCGGGAATCAAAGCGGCGACGCATGTTAGAGTACCCTTCTGAGTCTAACTGGTCAGAAGTTAGAGATGATGAGATAGTTTCTACATTGGTCACATCTGAGGTGGTTTACTAACTCCTGACAATGATCTAAGTTTGTGCCATTTTTCTATTATTTACACTATTTTTCTTTGGATCATCTATAACTCAGGTAGCAGAGATGTCATTGCTTTGCACTGATGAACCACAGAGCTTAAATTGGGATGTGCAGAAAAATTCAAATAATATAGGTTTGTCTTTTCAACATATATGAACTGCCTACTACCGTGCCTTTACTGTTAGCTAATTGAAAATTCAGTATCAGATACAATAAATTCCTTCTCAACTGGAACACCCTATCAGCAGTCAGATAATCATTTGGAAAATTGCTCTGATGGAACTAATATGTGCTTCAGGCCTGATCAAATGTTTGTTCCTCTCTGGTTCCATTTGAACACTTCCTTTTAATTCCCATTATCCGCCAAGCATGGCATGCTGATCTTGGATTCGTTGTAGGCTTTCTAGCCAGGAGAGTGTTACATATATTGATGGTCAAGCTGATGCGTCAGGTCAGTGCAAAACACATTTTTTCTAGCATCTTTGAAGTCAAAAAATTATTTGTATTTCTGACAGAGTTTCCAGTCTATGCATGTTTCCCCATATCATCAGTATTTGTCCCTAAGAGATGTGCAAAGAACATTATGTTTCATGTCTACTGTATAATTGCATTGTGGTGTATTTGCCATTGCTGCAATTTGCTATACTGGTTGGCAACCGTATAGTGAGTGCCTTGCTGAAACCAACATTTTTTAGCTTCGCTGAGCAACTTACCTGTTCTTTCTATCTGTGACAGGAACAAGTGAGATACACCAGTGACAGAAAGTCTTATAATGCAGGAGACTAGGAAGCTTTCTACACTCAAAGTCTCTAAAGGTATTCAGTTTGACAATATCTTATTGTGCATCAACATATCTTTACTCTGAGCACACTTGAACTTTTAGTTTTATCTATGTTAATCATTCGGCTCTGCTGTGCCCTACTAGGAGGAAGCTCACTAAGTAAGGTGAACCAAAATGTAACTACATCTATAGCATACCCTTTTACTCTCATCAAACCATCTTGGGAGGAAGGAGATGTCACTCTGAAGGATATAAACAGGCGAATCCGTGCTCCTCCTAAAAAGCCTCCAGAAATCCTGGGAACTTCAGCTTTCTCTGGCAAGCCAGTCATTGGCAAGACAAGAATCAGAACAGAAGGGGGGAAAGGCAGCATCACAATACTAAGAACGAAGGGCTGAGAATGCCACAACTTATTTATCAGGCATTCCCTCGATTGCTTTCAGCATTGGTCTTCTTTGTGCAGGCCTCTATAGCTTTCCGATTCTTTTGGTCTCAATTTTGTGCCATGTGTTCAGAACTACTGTAGATGGCTAACTCTTTCTTCAAAGATTCAGCATTCATCTGGTGTATTTTGGTGGCATGTGGCTAATGATATATATGAAAATTTAAATTCAGAAATCAGCTTCTTTCTACGAGCAAGTAAATCAAGCTCAATTACAACTCACTCTGATCAAATAGCACTCGGTATTCACTTTACATCCTTGTTAGCTAACGACAATGGAACATCATTTATGCTCTACTCTTGAAAACAAAGTGAAAAAGGAGTGCTATTTATGCTCTACTCTTGAAAATTGTCTCCAGGAATCTGATGTTCAAATTATGGTCTTTTCCTGAGTTACTTGACCAAATTGCAAATATTGACACGATAATAGTCCAGCTCTCTCCTCTTCACACGCTTCAAAAAGTTGCTTTTTTTTGTTGAAAAAAAGTATGAATGTTTGTCATGCAATTATATATGCGCTTATAAATTTTGGTATAAAAATATCACTGCGTGTGCTCTGCATAATAAAAACAAAATTTGGCCCTTTGAATAACATATCATTCACTACTTAGGATGTACTAATTTGAATTTTCTTTTTATGCAGGATGCATATGGTTATACTTTTCCCTTCAAATTGTGTAATTGTACATGTCATATGATGATGAATATTTTTGAATTTTTTTCTAGAAAATTTCACAACTTTCTAGAGTGTATGAAGAGGACAAAGAACATAGGGTGCGAATCAACCTAGGTGTATATAACACGTTTTAAGCCAACACCAACAAAAACTATAGTGAATTTCATAAAATCACAACTTCAACGTACCATATAACACTTAACCACATCTTTTAGAAAAAAAAATCGCAAAACCAGCTTATGAGCTACTCTATAACATTGCACCCAAATCGGCCACTTTGTCATTTCTAACAAAAAAACTGACCTATGAGGCCCACTTGTCAGCGTCTACGTGGACGCGGACGTGGATTTCTACACACATGATGCTTAAGTGGATGTGGGCCCCACGTGTCATACTCCTTATCTTCTTTTCCTTCCTCTCCCTATCTTCCTCCTCATATCTGACCTAGATCTAGGCAGAACATATTGAATGTGCATCTTGGCTCTTTAAGTAGATTTTAATGACAAATGACAAACAATTAATGGACTAATGTGTGCATCAAGTGCCATTAGGTAATTTAGTCCTAAAAATAATGAGATAACCAGCATTCATGACCCCAAAAGTTCTAAGGAAGGACGGCTCAAAAAAGAAGAAGATTAAGAATTATTTTCTAACTCTTTTAGTAGTTCGAAGAATCACACTGAGTTTAGAGAAAGCTGTACTATTAAGAGAGGCTGATATTTAGAAGCTAGTGAGAGTACATTGCTGATACTCAGCTAGGAATCAAAATTTATATCCAAAGAGGCCTTTGAAATCCTTAAATTCTCACTTTCAACAAAAGTAGGGACCTCCGATATCAAATTCAGAATATCCAAGTTCTGTATAAATGTGGAGAATCCAGGAGCTCGGAGCCTCCGTGTTGCCCATTTGTTCGGGTTTCAGAATGTTGGATATCTAAGTTTTTTCTCTGGAAGCTCCGAGTTGGAACTCCCAAAAGTCTCTTGAGCTCAAAAGTCGGAACTCCCGACAAGTTTCCAGAGTGTCTGTAATCCTTTGTGGAATTGTCTTTGAAATCTCGAAATGTCCAAATCTGTACGTCGGAACATCTGAGTCACATAGTGATCACGCTCTGTTGAATTCCTTGAAATCTCGGAGTCTCCGAGTTGGTATATTAGAACTTCCAAGTTCACACATTGATCTCGCTCGGTTGAACACTTTGAAATCTTGAAAGCTCCATGTGCAATGTTGGAACCTCTGAGATTTGCTCTATCTTAGCCTTGCTCAAGGCCACTCAAAATTTTTGGAGGATCCAAGTTCCAAGTCGAAACTCCCAACATCTGCTCATGTCTATTGTGCTTTGAAAAGTCAGAATCTCTAGGTTGTTTGTCGGAGTCTCTGAGATCCGCTTCTGGACTTGGTATACAACTGTTGTTTGAATTGCCGGAGTCTCCATTTTTTGTCGAAGTCTTTATTCTGCATTGTATATGTGATATAGCCGTTATTTTGAAAATGTCAGAAATCTGGGTTTCAAGCTGGAACCTCCAAGTCTTTCTGCTTTTGCTATAATGGCTAGATTTTGAGGGGTTGGCTATATATATCTCCAAGCCTCTTTGCACACATTGTCAATCTAATCATCTGCTCTCCTAAGTGAAACCCCATCTTTCCTCAAACCCAAAATGATATCTTTGTGAGGAAATCTTTAAGAGAGAGAGAGATTGTTTTGTAGTTGAGCATCAAGCAAGAGTTCACCTCCAAGCCGAAGTGATTGAAGCTTATTACTCTTAGAGATTGGCATTTTCTAGATGGCCAGGGGTCACTTGGGAGACTCTGAGCAATTTATGAAGAGTTCCAAGAAGTTTGTGAGGGTTTGGAGCTCGCCTAACACAAAGTGAAGAGCTGCCACAAGTGAGAAATAGATTCACATCGGCAAGCCCTTTAAAGGAAGCGCACATTTCGGTGTCAGCTTTGATCGTTGGAGCATGCTTCCTCAAACGAGGCGTAGAGCCTCGCTAAAGACTCGAACTTTGACAACAAATCCTTGTCTCTTATGTGATTATGCCTTTACATTCCTCCATACTTGCTTATTTGCACATCTTGCTTACTAGCAGGATTTGCTTTTGGTAGAATTTTTTGATAATCTCCTATTCACCCCTTTCTAAGCTTTAGCTTAGATTCTTTCACACATACCTGGCATCGCTGCTACGTTCACTCTAGGCTACTGCCTTCAATATCATGGTGTTCTGCCTCCTTGAATTCGACGAATGGATGTACTCCTTATCGACACGCACAACAGCGTCACAAATGGAGCCAACAACTGCTCGGTAGTTAGAGGATAGGAGATCCGCTACTGTAGCACGGCTGCCATCAACATGAGCGAGATCCGCCGCCACCGACACAGCGTGCGGTGATCCGCCGCTACAACACACGTGATCCGCCGCTGTAGCATGCCCACCATCGATGTGAGCGTCGCCACCACCGTAGCGCGCTCGCCACGGACGCGAGTGTTGTTGCGCACCTGCCGCCCACCACCACCCCACCCCTGCCCTTCTGTTGTTGTTGCTGCTACTGCTTCGGGCTCGACCTCTGCCACGTCCTCTTCTCCTCTCGGCCCTCATCAGCGAGGTCCTTCTTGGTCGACGCACACGATTTGAGCGTCGTGGCTACTAACTCAAGCAGCAAGAGCCGCCGAGGCCTGCCGTGGATGTGAGGAGGAAGAAATGGAGAAGCAAGTATGCCATATGCTAGTCGGAATAGCAGAAGTGCTCGGCCCAATAGAAATGGACATTCTAGTAAAAAAAAGTGAATAACCATTGAGAAACTTGAAGGCCTCTTTGATTCAAAGAAATTTCATAGGAATTTTCCTATAGAGCTTTGATTGATTTTTAGGACTAAAAACCACATGAATTTTTCCTATGAACTACTTTGCATGCAATTCCAAAGAAAAATTTCCATTAAGTTCAACCTCTTGGATAATTTTATATTTTAATGATAATTATGACATGCACCAAACCCCTCAGGAATTTCTTTTTTTACGGTGTAACTAAACAATTTCTAGTACTTATTCCTGTGTTTTCAATTCTTATGAGATACAATATATTATAAAATCTAATTTTTATCTTCTTTTTATTTCTAGATTTTGAGAATTCTACAAATCAAAAGAGTTCTGATTCATGTTCTTATGCTACTCGGACAGACGGACACATGTGACCAATGGATGATATATTGATAAGTTATTTTGTAGCATCCCTTGGAATTCGTGGAGAGGCTCACGTGTGCCCGTACTTATGTTTCTTCGTTAATGATGATTTTGTTCAACTTAGAAAGAAGTGCTCAGCCCAACTTAGGACACTTACTTCAGTAGTGGCAGAAGACAGCGTGCAATTTATGATTTTTTTAAAAAAAATTCCAAATTCACTGAGTACTACCCATTTGTCCCAATACACATAGTTATTGAACAATGGCACTTTATGAAAGTATATTTCTTCAAATAAAATAAGTACACACTATAAAAATATATCTTATGATAGATCTAGCATTGTCAATTTAGTGTTGTAGATATTGCTAAATTTTCTATATTAATGATCAAATATTTGACCTTTCTAGATTCTAAAACGATAAGTATTATGACACGAAGGAGATTTTTTTATTATTTTGAATGAGGGAAAGTTTTTATGTTTCAGTGAAAAAGATCCAAACAAGCTTTTATGCTAGAGGGGATTGAGTGATGAGAAGGGATTGAACCCCATGGGGATTAGGTGGCGGTAAGGAGATCAACCTAAATACCTGTGGACTGGTTTCCCTTATGGGATGCATTCTTTAATTGCCAAAAAGGTCTTAAATAGGTCTCTAGTGTTGGCCGAAGCCCTCTCTTTCTCTCTCAATTTCTCACCAGAGGATACGCATGGACACGGAGTGCTTGAACAGCAGACGGAGAAGAGAGTAGCAAAGCAGAGGAGACACATAAGCATGTGTCTGGGCAACGAATGCCCTTCTTTTTTTCTTCAAAATTCTTGCTTAGCAACAGATGTTAAGTCTTATTTATACACGAGTTTCACTTGCTCCAAAACTGCCTTAATCACAACCAACATAGCAGGTTCACTGCATTTGGAGCAAGTCAAATACAACTCGTGCACTACTCACGTGATGGTTACAGCAGGCTACAGCACATCACACACACGCATTCACATAGCCAACTTGCAACAGCTGGAAGCCGACATGCCCACAGTTTACAGGACATCGTTCACATTGCTAATTCAATGCAAAATACAAACAGGTTTAAGCTAACATCTAGACTTGAAAACGGCCATCCACCCTCCTAAAATTGTTTAAATGGATTATGTAACGTTAGGTGAGCATCAGTCAAAAATATTTACACCATAAATCAAGAACATCCACAATTATTAAGTTACGGAGCTTAGGGTTATGATTCCACATGCAGCACAACGGAAGAAGATTGTTGGATTAGCCAACCCTACAAGTCACACGTCCATCCACAGCGCGATCCTGCTGCTCTAACTCGACTTCACGGGTTTGCCTTGCCACTAGAGCGACAAGAGTGTGTCGTAGAAAACTAGGCCGGAGCAGCGGAAGCGCACCGTAGACGCTAGATCGGAGCAGGTGAGCATGCCATCGACACCGGATTACAATAGGCAGCATCGCCATGCGTGTACAACAAAGGAGACGGATCGGATATATTAACTTATTAGGTGCTAATGCAAAAAATGAGCTCTGGTTCCCAAGTAGGACATCTTTGAAGATGACCTAAGTGGAGGGATGGGACCATAATGACCCACTTAAACATGTTTATGTATATATACACGTGTTTTCTATGTTCGGTACCTACTTGATCATATGCGACAAATTCAATTTATATTCTGTGCATGAATCCATTTTAGAAAATGGCGCCACACTTACGTTGTTACTAATATCTAAAATATCCCGATAAGGTTTTAGAAGTTTGTAAATACTTAACAGGAAATTAGATATTTTTGAGGAATTTATGTACTAACTACTGAAAAACTATGCACATGAAGATATTTTTGTTATAAAAGCAAGAATGATGGCTCTTGTAAAACATCTAGCAGCCATATAAGGCGTTGTACTTCGATATATTGAGGGAGTAGTGATAGTTAGAGAATCAGATTAGCAACCACCAAAGGTGCAACCTTTTGCAATTTGAAAATTTCATGTGGTTTTTGGTTGTTAGAGAAATTACACTACAACCACATCTCTACTATGAACTCATTTGGAATGATGTATGTAAGACATCAAGGATAAGTTGTAAAAGTACAAAAATATATATAGAATTATACTTTCTAAAATATGTAACTCTAATAATTAGAAGTGTCGAACCATTATGAAAACTTTAATGGGATGGAACTTATTAATATTGGATGCACACAATTATATTTTATGAGTTAGACATGAATCAATATTTCGCAAAGAGCTTATGTGCATTGATACAAAAAGTGCGTGTAAATAGATATATTTCTAATAATAGAAAAAGTTAAATAATTAGATAAAATGTATTTGAACCTAATTTGACTCAACTTCATATTTGAGATGTGAGAATAATCTCGATCTTTCACCACACAATGATCAACAATAATCTCAGAATAATTCTTGCAGTAAATAAGTAGAATAGATGAGAATTTAGTGCAGCAGTATACAATATGGAATAAGAGAGAAATATGCGGTTCGAAGGCTTCTGCCTTGCAATAAAATTGCAAGTGCAGATCGTCGTGGACTTCTCTTTGTACTAGAATTGTGGGGCGTAACTCAAAGGTAAAACATTGCGCAATGCTCAGACATAGAGCTTTTCTGGGTTTTGTTAACTCAAAAATCAACTCTGGGTACAACAGGCCGTAGCCCTACCCACGAAATACTTGCCTAAACTAATTTAGTTCAAATTGTTGTACACCAAATGGACACATCTGCCAGCATGTGGCTAGCCATCTCAAAATCAAATATCAAAAAAAAAGGGACACATCTGACAACTAGGAACCAAGCGTTTATAGACTACGCGATTTCCCTTACCAAAAAAAAAGACTATTGATTCCTCTATTAAAACGGATACCATGATTTTATTCCTAACAGAACAAGATTTTCTACTAGAAAACAAATTTAGACTCTGCATGAAGAATAACACACACCACTAATTGCAGTACTCGGCAAACATAACCCCAATCTGTACGGTTAGGAAGTCTAAACCGAATCAGACTTATACTTGAATCGACACTTGATCAATGAAGATTCATATGCATGACGTACAGAAATTAAGCTTGACTTCTTCTGGTTATGGCTTTGGAGATGCAATCTGAACAGGATCAGTTCCCCCAAAAATATGACGTGACTCTTGTCGATTAGTTTCCTTGACGACCGAGTAACCTCGTAATAATTTATTTTTCTTAGCTAAATTCACCATAATACTTAGTCGTTGTAAATACTCTCCGTCCAAAAATATAAGGTACGCACGTATCTCAAGATTTATACTTAGATCTATAATATGTTGGGTATGTAACACAAAAGTGATATCATTAGAAAGTACTTTCGAAAATGAATCAAATGATACCAATTTTATATCACATAACCAAAATATTATAGATCTAATTGTAAATTTTAGAATACGTGCGTGCCTTACATTTTTAGACGGAAAGAGAGTAAGAATCATGCAATTTATTACTTGGCACACCTCCTAAATACATGCACCCTCTCTACGACCAGCCACCCTCACCTCACTCTCAGCCATCTTCATATGCTGCGAAACACAATGGTTGTAATACTAGTGACTACCACGTGAGAACCGGTATCAAAGATAATCTATGAGTTACATTCACTACAATGAAGCATCCTAAAAGAACACAATGACATTACATTAAACTGAGATAACATTCATGTATAATGCAAGATTACATTAAATTAATATAATTACAAAATAAACTAAACTAGAAAATCCAAGGACAAACTAAAGATAACTAACCTAAGCTAACGATAAGCTAAATATATAAGTAAAATAGTTCTAAATAAATTGGGCCAAAGCAAGTGTGGGGCATAAATTTAACCTACGTCGAATGTCTGGCAAATGATTATTCTAATTCGACGAGCATCGTCTTATGTCCAGAAAGTGGCTAGCTTATAAAAAGATGTAGACAATAATATAAATACGATGATATAAAACAAGAATAATCACTATGGTAGAAAATTTAGAACCCATACACAATGGCAAATGTATGATAAAATCTCCACGTACATGTTGTTTTTAGCCATTACAGTTTCTCCGCACTGACACAAATTGATCACTACATGAGCTACACACTAAATGATACTTATCCACACAACCTTACACATGACGGTGACATAATATGCTTGAGCACATCACCCCACCCCTCTCCGTATGTTGACCAGCGGCATACATCATGTACGATGACGTGTCTAGTTGGGAGGAGCTTCAATGTGATGCAACCCATCACAGCTTCTTTGGATTGCAGGATTTTCACAGGATTTTCGTGGGATTTCAATCCTCAGGAATATTTCCTATGAAACACGTTTGGATTACAGGATTCTGTCATTGAAATTCCTCAGGATTGGGTTCCGAAGGTGTCGATTCCAGAGGAATTTACACATAAGGTCCGACCTCTCGGAAAAATTCCTGGCGCGAAAAGAGAGCGCTCGCGTGGCGTGCTCGCGCCAAAACAAAACAGCCGCGCTGCCTCGTGTCCTCGAGTAAAAAACACAACGCATCGCTCGGTCTCTTCTGGAAGGAAATAAAAAAGGACTCACACCAAAAGCGGCGGCGAGGTCCCGGCTCGCGGAAGCAGCGACAAGGTCCGTCGATCCTTTCCGACGGAAGCGGCGGCGACCCGGCGTCCGTCCGATACGCCGACCACCTCGCTGTGAGGCCCTCCGTCCTCGTCGAGTTCGGGATCAGCGACCGGCCCCTTTTCTCCTGTCGCTGGCCAGATCTAATCCTCCCTGCGCAACCAGGTTAGTCCGCATCTCATCCTAATGCTTCTCATTCTTTTCACATCGAAGAAAATATTTTGATTTCGCTGGTTATTGCTTGGGCCCAATCGAATCTAGGAATATGAGGCAAAAATAAAGAAGTGCCATTATCAGTATGGTTCATATTACTATGGGTTTTTCAGTACAATCTCAGAATATAATTTTGTTGCAATGCAGATGGTCCATCAGCTTAACTCGTTTGAGCTGCCAGGCAGCCGTGTGCAATCACAAGGACTTTGTGATATGAGTGGAAATCGTGCTCGCGGCCGTGTGCAGTCACAAGGACTTGGTGCCATTGACGGCGATCGTGCTTGCAGCCGTGTGCAATCACAAGGACTTGGTGACATTGATGGTGATCACGGGGCTGTTGAGTATCCTCAAGAAATAGGTATCGCTCCTAGTGTCAGTTACTTGCACAATATGCAAGAATGTGCAGTCTATTGTAGCTAATTTTGAGTCATTAATTTTAGGTACCATGAAGAGGGCTAAATGGACTCATCAAATGAAGTTGTTTCTTATTGACTTGCTGAAAGAGCATGATGTTCCTGGTTTTCGAACACAAAATGCATGGAGCAAAGAGGCATGGACAAACATTGTTAATCGACTAAATCAAACGTTTTGTGTCTCATTTAATGTTAATCAAGTCAAACAAAAGGAGCAAGATTTGAAGAAGGACTATCGAAGTGTGAAAGAATTGTTGGCAGAAAGTGGGTTTGGATGGGATAAGGATAGAATGATGGTAGAAGCACCAACAAGTGTTTGGGCTAGTTTTGTTGCTCGCAAGAATAGCAAGGAGGCCCTCCAATGGCGAGACAAGTCGTTTCCATACTTTAATGATTTGGCTTCTCTCTATGATGGTTAGTTTAACATTACTTAGTGTTTTCTTATATTTGATATCAAGTTGTAGGTCATGTTTTCCTGAGCTAAATATATGTTTTTGGTTGGACGTATAGGTCGTTATGCCGAAGGAAGAACTCGTCATGGTATGGACTATTATGGTAACAAGGCAAAACATGCATCAATTCCATCGTCGCACCCAACACATGTGACGGATACATATGAATCGGCTTCACCTCCTACAATAGCTCTAGATGAGCCAGGTTTGCAGTTTTCTTTGGAAGAAGAGGTTGAGGGAGCAAATCTTGATTCTATCCAGCATACATCAACACCCAATGAACAAATGCATACCCAATCGATACCCCCAAAAGCACCCACTGAGAAGCCTGAGAGTAGACGTAGAAAAAAAAGAAGCACAATCCTACAGACTCTGCAGATGGATTCCACGAAAGATACCTTAGGCTAAAGATGGAAGAAATAAATCGATTTGCAGCCATTGAGGAGAAGAAACTAGAGGATCCATTTAGCATTCACAAGTGCATCACAGCGATTGAAGGATTGGATGGTCTACAATTGGGCGATATGTTGTTGGCATCAGATATCTTCAAAACTAGGGAAAACAGGGAGATTTTCCTGTCCTTCTCTAGCGATGAACGACGGTTGGCTTGGATTAAAAGGGAGATTGCTCGCACCAATGAAAACTAAGGAAAACAGTGATGTTTTCGTACCCTTCTCTAGCGATGAACTTAATGAAGCAGTACACTTTTGTTTACTAGACCTCTATATTTTGGTAGATTGAGATGATAAACTAGTCATGTAGTAGTATGCTTTTGTTTACTAGACCTCTGTATTTGGTAGATTGAGAGGCCTAGTATAGGAGTTCTTTTGTTTCAAACTCCAATCATGTTTGCTGAAAAGGACACGAGAATATTAACTTAATGAAGTAGAATATTAATATCAGAAGTACATGAATGGTAATACAACTTGCATATCATTTCTTCGTGGTACATATACATGTTAAGCTCTACGTGATACATACTGGTTCCACATTCCTTGTGCAATATGATCTCGCATTTGATTTCCTGCTTGTCTGAAATAATTAAATGCATGTATATCACCATGATAGTCGTGGTCTCCATTTGGCACATCAACAATCTGGTTTGGGTCAATCTCCATGGGAGCATTAGTAGGCCACTCCATATCTCCTTTGTGTAGGCATATGAAATTGTGCAGAACACAACAAGCCATGGATATGTCAATTTGTTTATCAACTGAATAATGTGCAGCAACTTTCAGTATAGGAAATCTCATTTTTAGTATGCCAATAATTCTCTCAATATGATTGCGAAGTTGAGCATGACGAAGGTTGAACAATTCCTTGTAATTTTGTGGCCTTTGACGTACTTCTCCTTGTTCTTTTAGATGATACCTAGTACCACGGTATGGAGCAAGAAATTGGGGTGTGTTTGCATAACCAGCGTCAACAAGGTAAAATTTACCATGAGGTACATGAAAACCATGATTTAGTGCATCTTGTAGAACTCTTGCATCAGAAGCTGATCCTTCCCAGCCAGCATGTACATGCACAAATTTTAAGTCAAAGTCACAAGCAACCATGATATTTTGTGAGAGTGTTTGCTTCCTGTTCCGGTATGGTTCTTGTTGGCCTGGTGACAAGAACATAGGAATATGGGTTCCGTCTATAGCACCAATGCAATTCTGCACAAACAAAATATGATATCTCTTATGTTATTACCTTGCATTGAATTAATTAAAGTATTTGATCTAAATTGTTGATACTCATACCTGGAAGAAAGGATAAAATTGTGGTTTGCTCAAGATTGGATGTGGGTTGAGAGAAGGTGGACGTATATAGACATGTGTGAGCCGTGTGATCGCATCAAGCACTAATCCAAATCGCCGGCTTATTGTTTCTGCACTATGCTGAAACCAATCCTGTAGGGTTTCATTTGTTGCATTTTTGGATATTGCATACAAAAATATTGCCACTTGCTCTTCTACTGCTAGTACTTTTGAATCAGCAAGGAGTCCTTTCTCACGCAGCTTGTCAACAAGTGCTTGAAAAATGTCAACCTCCATGCGGAAAGTCCTTTTGCATAAGCTTTCATGCCCTGTTAAAATTTCCTGAACACGCCAAGCCCCCGAAAGTTTTGATGTGTGCATTGGTTTCTTACTAGAAGAAGATTGTGATGTATCTTCTAAAGTAGGAAGTACAAAATGAATGAACTCATAGTCACTTTCTGATCTACGACGGTAGCTTGGATTCATGGTGTGCAGCAACAAATGAGCCAAAATATGCTGAAAAGGAATTGAATGAAACGGTAAAATATCGTGATTGTGATAGATTGAATAGCATGAAAGTATCATTCTGCTATAGGAGATAAGCACTAACCTTTTTGGTTTCTTCAGTAGGGGGAAGATCAGGCAGCAAATGATGTGGGCAAGGAAAGGAGCTATCCATTGTAGAGAGCAGCAGCAGGTTATTTATGCACTTGCTACTAACGGCTACTTCAGGCAGTTGACTGCACTAGCCGTTGGAAGTTTGAAAACATTAAACTTAGAAATAATAATATTTTATTGTATTGGTTTCCTGTACGTTTCCTGTGGTGCTGCCAAAGGCACTTTGTTACCAATTCCTCTGGTTTTGCATTCCATAGGATTGGCTATGTCATGGCAACCAAATCCTCCATTTTTCCTATTCCTTTGTTTTGCAAATCCTGTGATCCAAAGAAGCCGGCAATGTGAACTCTACTTTCTATCTTTTTGTAGCGGGCAAATATTTTTTAACACTGTGTATATTTTTGAAATAATGTAACTTTTCTTTGTGAAACTCAAAATGTCATCCATACGTATAGAATTTTACTCCTTTTGTCGGTTAAGTAGAATTCAACAACTCCGATTAGGATTTGATAATGGGTCTAAGTCAGTTATTTTAAAATTTAATTAGCTAAGTTTTGTTTCTGAACTCACCGGATAAAATGAAAAAATGGTAGAAACTTCACGCAACCTCAAAACTTCTCCAAAACTACCTCAAACCTCCATAAATTTTATTCCTCGAAACTTCTCTAAAACTAATTTAAACATCCATAAAATTTTATTCCTACTTAAAACCTTCTCTGAAACTTGCCGAAACATACTTGGAGCTTCTTTCCGGAACATGCATCAAACTTGAAAGTCGAATGAAACTCGCTTGAAACATAAAACTTGAATAACTTGGTTGAGCAAACACGAATCAAACTGCCTGTAACTCTCCTATCCTGATTTCCAACGGGATAGCGTCCTTATCCGTCAATTTGTGGATCCAACGGTTTCTAGAGCACGTATCTGGTGCAGTTGTACATCGTACCGAAGCAGATCTGCGCCGCACATCAATCAATTCAGAACTCGACACAATTCTAACCTCCGCACACCAAAAACCCTAGCCCGCATCCTCCCCTCCCCTCTCCTTCCCGTCCTCCTCGCGCCGTCCCTCCAACCAACAGCATCCTCCTCCTGCTCCTGCCCCCGCGCCGCCGAGCACCGATCACCTAGCAGCCATGGCGAATCGTAAGCGACGCGCGAACCCTAGCCTCCCCTCGTCTGTTCCGCTTCCTCGCGGTCCATCTGATTATACACTCTTTAACTCTGGATCGGGTTGGTTGATGGTTGATCTGCAGCAGCACTGGCGGCGGGAGGGAAGTCATTCCTGCAGGCCATGGCGACGGTCGCCGATGAGGCGCCGCCGCCGCTCCGCGTCGTACAGATGGAGGGCCTGGTGATTGCTCTCGACACTCCACCCCCACCCCCCCCCCTTCTGCGTTCGTTCGATAGTGTCTCGCGTGCATCCGATATGGTTAGCTCGTTTGATGGTCGCTGACGCGTGAGAGCAAGTAAGGTTGGTGTGCTCTTGCTTCTGGACGGATCTGTTTGTGTGGTGCAGTGCGCGCTACTTCTGTTTACACGGCTTGAAAGAAAAGATGCTTACTATTACATCTAAAAGTAGAAACAAATGAGTGCTTTTGAAAAGCCACCGCAATGCCAAACGGAACCACAAAGTGAAATTCTTGCTTGATTTATAGTGCACATAGTACCTAGAACAGTAATGTAGTGGTACTCCCGTAGTCCACCAATGGGATGTTGTTTCTGTACATAGTATCTCACACTATAGATGTAACACCGTTGAGATCACCTCAATATTTGTCCCTTGATATATGTGGTAGAATCAATAGAATTCTGAGTTTTAAACATAATTTTCTTTGGACTAAACTTTAAAACATACTCACAAAATCAATCTGTTTAGGCACTAATATTTGCATATGTAAGGGAACTGGCGCTACTTATCTTTGATATGCATATGGTGATAGAACACACTGATCTTATGATTGAAATTATGTGGGGTGTCTAGGAATATGATTGACAAAAGTGCTTTATCCTGTTAAACCAAAATATTGACCCACCATAAAAAGAAATGTACAAAGGGTTGACATTGAAACAAATCATTTGGTTTAGGCATGTTAGATCAGTTACAGTATACTAGCGGTGGATCAGATGGTTTTCCCATGACTAGCAACTGGCCTCTGTTTTACAAAGCACAGCTAGGCTAGGGTAATTTCTTCTCACTATTGTTTGTCTGTCTCTATTATACAGGCTGTCCTGAAGATCATTAAGCACTGTGAGGAGTTTGCACCTGCTCTGGTTACAGGTCAACTGCTTGGTTTGGATGTTGGTAGCGTTCTGGAAGTGACCAACTGTTTTCCTTTCCCTGTGAGTATCTGATGTTCTTGGTAGTGGTTTCTGTATTCTGCTGTGACGCATTTACTTCCAGGATACTGGTGGTTTATCTGTTTTATAGTCTAATGCCTACCTTCAATTTTGCTGCAGATCAGAGAAGATGATGAGGAAGCAGATGCAGATGGTGCAAATTATCAGCTTGAGATGATGAGGTGCCTGAGGGAGGTTAATGTTGACAATAACACTGTTGGATGGTATGAGAATTGAGAGGCTATATCATCTGTCTCCATATTTGTATTCAATTCACTGAGAAATAGTTAGTGGCGACTTGAGATGTCTGGCATATGCCTTTGCAAATTTGCAGATCTTCATATATTTACATTCCATGATCTTGCATGCAATTATTGAGAAGTGCACCAACATACTCTTTACAATAACACTGAATGTTGACAATAACACTGTTGGATGGTATGAGAATTGAGAGGCTATATCATCTGTCTCCATATTTGTATTCAATTCACTGAGAAATAGTTAGTGGCGACTTGAGATGTCTGGCATATGTCTGGCATATGCCTTTTTACATTCCATGATCTTGCATGCAATTATTGAGAAGTGCACCAACATACTCTTTACATTGTGTTTTTTATGGTCCATGATCTACGATAACATTGGCTTAGTTTTGTGGAACAAGAGTTTTTCATAGTTCTGTTCTATTGACAATCTGTATGATATGTTGTGAGTTTCTTATGCTGAGGGTATTGTAGGCCTCTAGAAAATGCTGCAGTCAAACAATTTGAGATATGTTTGTTTGCCAATGCAGCACAGTACTGCTGTTAGTACTGAGAACGAACTAGAATAATTATAACTTTTTGCTCAAATCATCAACTGTATTTATTCATCTTTTTGAAACACTAATTCGTGGGAGGTTGCTATATTTGGTTTATTATGTGGAGCAACATCCAAGCTCCTGGTACTATTGCTCTGTTTATATTTTGGTAATTGTTCTTGGTTGTTTTACTGTAGGGACAATCTGAGGTTTGGTATTTAGGTGGTTTGTGTTCAGTGCACACAAGCTATAGTTTACACTATTGATACATTAGCCTACGTGTTTACAAGTCTCGTTGAAAATTCTGGGTATATTTCTAACGGCACTATACCATTCTGAGTTCGTAGCTCCTTCTACTGCCATTCATGTTCTACTGCTACTAGATTTAAGACATCGCAGCTAGTGTAATAAGCTGCTGTAGTTAAATTTATGTTTTGACCTTCTTTGCATTGCTTACAGGTATCAATCTTGCTTGCTTGGATCTTTTCAAACTGTGGAACTGATTGAAACATTTATGAACTATCAGGTATGTGAAAAATAAATGAGAGTGAATTTTGTACATGTACATGTGGGTACATGAGTTAAGGATTTAGGTCAATTCTCATATTTATGCATCTCAAAAAATTCTCCAAAAATTCATAGATGTTCATCATTTTATAATGTACAAACCCACAAAATTTCATGCAAAAATATAATCAAGAGTGCCCTACACAAAAAAGATAAAAAATTATTGCTGCATTGTTTTAAAAATAAGTTGAATTTTTTGTCTTTTTTGTGTAGGGCACTCTTGATTATATTTTTGCATGAAATTTTGTGGGTTTGTATAATATAACATGATGAACATCTATGAATTTTTGGAGAATTTTTTGAGATACACAAATATGAGAATTGAACTAAATTCTTAACTCATGTACCCACATATACATGTACATTTGCTTTTCTCAAAATAAATTACCTGCGTGTTAGTGTTCCGACCTTTTCATTAATGTTACACTTGGACTATGGGTATGTTTTAGTTTGTGTCCAAAATGTACCTGACCAACTTTTTGGTCATGACCATCAATTTATCCCTTGTTTGGATGGTTGCCAAAATTTTGGCATGCCCATGCCCTTTGGCCACTCTAGCGCATTTTTCTTGCCAACATTGGCCAAATCATGGCCAACCAAAACCTTGGCTAGCCAATTTTTTGGTAGGGTAGGCTTGGGCTCAAACCAAACACACCCTATCGTCCCCCAGCTTTGAATTTTTTATTGTCCCTCCTTGTCGTCAATATTCTTTTCCAAATAAGTTTCACCATGCCCATGTCAGTGGTCTTATCTAATAGTCATGTTTTTAATAGCAACCTGCAAGATAGTCCTGTGGCACAGAAAAAACTGTGTGACTCACTGACTTGAGTCCACGTACAACAAATCTATATTGAGGAGTCACACATTTTGATCTACCATAAAACATGATTTAGTTATAATAAGATATGATGTAAATAAGATATGATGTAAACCTAAGAAGGGAGTTTTGTCTTAAGGAGCTGTTGGGTTTTTTGGATTTTGCTTAGGGCAGTTATTTTTGCTAGTCTTTTTTAGCAATTTTGTATGGGATAGGATGCATGGTTTTTTCTTACTGCTTTTATGTGGCAGGTAGCAGGGAAGGCAGATGAATGTACCTCACATTTCTCCTTTATATATTAGTATATATGGAGAGGATATTGTTGGTACATTCATCAGCCTCCCCTCCAATGCCCTGCCACACGAAATAAAAAGGAACCCTTCATTTGCCCCCTCCAAATCTCAATGGGGTTTAGGTTTCAACTAGTTTTGGGTTGCAGGTTAAAGTTTCATTGGGATTTCAGGTAGATATCAAATTTTAACAGATATCAGGTATTGGATATGAAGTTTCAAACACTTCCCAAGAACATAAACCAATGCAATTTTAATGCCGACTTGCAAGCAGATGAGGAAAGGATAAGATTGATGTTGCGTGAAAACCGAATGATGGTGCCTAGGTTTTGACTGTACATGCCGCCTGGCGCCTATGCCATTGAAATATGAAACTGAAATCACTATGGTAGATTATAATGTGGTGGCCTCTGATTAGTATAGATTGAGATATCAGATCCTATCTGCTGCCACATCCAACCATTCTTAACTGAACAACTATATTTTGTTTGCGTAAACGGATATCTGCTGCTTCTTTTCCTATAATCTAGTACTTTTGAATGTATACCTTGTTTAACTCTTCAATTTTAGCTTTCAATGATTTTCAATCCTATGTTTTCACGCAAAAGATTTTCCAGCATCAGTTATGTACTTGTTTGAGTAGGTCCTAAAATCATCATGGTTTTTGTTATATTTTCTTTTCCTATTTTCCATGCTGAACATAACATTTACATGTTGCAGGAGAACATTCGGAGATGTGTGTGCATTGTGTATGACCCATCTAGGTCTAGTCAAGGAGTGCTAGCTCTCAAAGCCCTGAAACTCACGGACTCATTCATGGATCTTTACCGTAACAATGGTTTAACTGGAGAGAAGTACGGTTCATTTCTGTACCTCAATCCTTTTACTAAGTTACACAAACATTGTATATGCAAATAACTCTTTATTTTACAGGTTAAGAGAAAAGAAATTGTCATGGGTTGATATTTTTGAGGAGATTCCGGTATGCACTCCTTGTATCTTCCATTTTAGTCGTGGGAGCGAATTTGATCTCCTGATGTATCCTTTCTTACTTGTTTTACAGATTAAAGTTTCCAACTCTGCGCTTGTCAGTGCCTTCATGAAGGAGCTGGAACCTGACTCACCTGTTTCGCAGGTTCAGATTTTTTATTTGCAAATGCTCCTCTAGGAAATTTGTTAGTCTTTATCCCTTTTAACATTTTCTGGAGTTATATTAATCTTTTTTCATTTATGTTTCAGTGTGACTTCGACCGTCTTAAATTGTCAACTGCTCCTTTTATGGAAAGGAACTTAGAATTTATGATTGGGTGCATGGATGGTCTTTCATCAGAGCAAAACAAGGTAATTTTCTTGAAGAGAAATGTTGTGTAATGTTTGCAGGGTTAAAGTGATGAATCCATTTGTTTGACGGAGTGGTTTCTTATCATGTAGTTCCAATATTATTATCGCAACCTAGGGAGGCAACAGTCACAGCAGCAGGCTTGGCTTCAAAAGAGAAGGTGAAAACAAATGCCTAGTCCATAGCTGATATATAGTTCATTAGCTCTTGGATCATATTTTGTTCCTTTTCATATTCTCTGTGGTTTTACCATAGTAATCATTCAAATAAAGTGCCTTCCAGAAACAAGCAAAGCAAATATGTGGCCATTAAACATTCCCTTACTATTTTGTGCTACTATAGGCAAGAGAACATGGCGAGAAAAGCTGCTGGTGAGGAGCCATTGCCAGAAGAAGATCCATCCAATCCTATCTTCAAGCCACTTCCTGAGCCATCACGCTTAGAGGGTTATCTCGTAACCAATCAGATCTCCAGTTACTGCAACCATATTAATGGGTATGGATTCTGCAACATTTCTATGCCCACTAGAATAACAAATTTTCTTGCTGGTTGTTTCCACTGCCTTTTGCAGTAAAACATATGTTTTTCTAAAACATACTTGGTGGTGCTGATATGATAGGCATTCATATTGATTGTTGGCATTACAATTGCAGGGTTGCTGGCCAGAATTTCAACAGGCTATACTTGATGAAGGCGTTGCAGGAAGATTAGGCGACTAGGTGATGAGTGGCAACTGGTGTGAGATTTAACTTAACACTGTACCGCACCTCAATTTTGCAATGTACTTCATGTGAGCATGCCCATTGCCTATTTTGTTTTTCCGAGAACAACAGCTAGTTAAGATGCATTGGGTTGATATCATTATTTTGTTGGGCCTTTTCCTGCGTTCTGTAACTAAATTGGGTCCCCTTGTTTGGTTGGTTGTTTGTGAGATTGTTTTTGATAGATGGTATTGTACTGCAAAAGCCAATTGCCTATATTGGCTAATTACTGTTGTCTGAATATAAGTGGATGCGATAAAACTGTGCTCAGGTATCGCAGTCCTATGGAGTTTCTCAGGAGACGCCCCGCGTTACACCAATTGGGTCGTGCTAGGTGTCGTCATCAAATCAGTAAAATCATGGGCAGATCACATAAGAGGTAGGATGATCGCGAGGCTGATTATTTTAGATGATGGGCTGATTCGGAAGATTTTAGTGAGGAAAATGAAACGCAAAGCATAATGTAACGTTCGAAAAGTTAGAATTTCTTCGGATTAATGTAGATCCAAATATACGAAGAGCCATAAGGCCATGACAACGGCTTTTGCTCTGGTACTTAAAAGAGAGAATATATCCACATAATCATGCACCTAGGCAAGCTCAACCTACTATAATACAAACTCCTATTTTTAGATTCTTATATTTTTCATCAATTAGTTTGAGCTAATTATATGTATAAGCACACGTTTAAGCATAGATACCTAAATAATCATTGTGCCACCTCGTCTAATTTTTGTTTTGCTAAGCATCTGTTCAACCACTTTGCATCATACATGCTCCAATAAGACTCCGTCCAGCATTATGGTGGATTGTGGTAAGTTGGTAATCTTATTTTGGTTGGGCCTCTTTTAGATACTTGATTTTTAAAAAATAGTTGCAAACGGGTAAATCGTTTGTATTCTAGAAAATGTGAGAGGATATACAGCCATTGGATAACAAAACCTGTCACTTTAATCTGATTTAGCCAATACACAGGATTGGTCACCCGGTGTATGGCTCCTCCAAGCCTCATCCCTGCCATAGATGATCATTGGTCAGAGGCTTCATTAAACTGCACCTCCCCCTCCCTCCCTCGTGAACATGCAGCAGCAGTGGCCACCCATGATAGATGAAAAAGGCCGGTTCTCTTGGGCAGTAACTTCCGTCGAGGAAGAGGACAAGGAGATGGGTTTATACTCTCTAGCTGGCATGTAATACGAGCTTCACCGCCACTGATGATGGCACATGCACTGATGCACGGTCTCTTTACAGCGCGCGTGCAGAGGCGACGGAAAACGGGGCGCTTGGGCCTCACATCTTCCCTTCAGGCACTGAATAATATGCGCGGGATGTTCAGACGTCGACACGATTAGTTCGTCATATCAATGGGCCTGACGGGAACGCATATGCAGGTACACCTAGAGTAGACGAGCCGATCTCCTAGTCATTTTTGCCCTTAGTTCTGTTATACTTTCTAGTAGTATCTGATATCCTGATCCGAAAGACCAAAATGTTCATTTTAACAGGAAAGACCGTAATGTTATTGTATATCTTGGGGATAATATTTATGTGGAGTTCCGTGCTATTGTTATATCTTAGGGTATGTTTGGTAGAACCTGAAGGATGTCTAAGTATGTCACACTTTTTTGGCTAAGTTGGTAACTAACTTGTGGGCAAAAAAAAATTAAAGTCACAAATATGATAACTTTAGCTTGTAAAAGAGAATCTATGATACCCGGGCCATAAGGTTAAGAAAATATGACATTAGCGTTAATTATGATAGAAAACCTAAACACTAACTTCACTTTTTGACAAATTGTGGAATATAACCAAACATCCTCTTAGAGCCTGTTGGAATGCCGGAATGGAAAAAATCACGGTGGAGCTGAGATTTTTAGCTACGTACAGTACACCGCTCTCACTTCTCGTTCTTCGAGTGCCAAGTTAAATCACTGTTGGCATACTGCAATTGCGGTGCAAGTGCTTTCACCCCTGTCACGCACGACAAGAAAGATGGGCCTTGGCATGGTACAAGATCGTTTTTTTTCCCGGAGACCCGGAATGATTACGGTACAGATAGTCACGAGGATGACTGCTCCGTCGGAATGCAGCGGCCAATCAGCAACACAGATCTGTTTACTCGTGCGTGAACTCGCAATCTAGGCCCTTAGTAGAAACAACCAGCACATGTTAGTACTCTAACCACACACTCTCTCTTAAATTGAAACGGGCATTTCATGAAATGCCACTCCAAAGAATCAAGTTTCAAGAATTTGCACTGCACATAATGGCTCACATAATCGCATTGGACGTTATTTTTCAACCTATATATTTTTGTGGTGTTAATAAGCGAGGTATTTCCTTCCTAGAACGCAATACTTTGGCGAGGTATTTCCCAGTATTCTTTATTTTCTTGAAGCAAATTGAGGGTTTGTGAGAACGCGTTACTCCAGTGCTCCACTAGTACGTTTAGAATTTCATTTAGTTTGGGAAAGTGCATAGAATCGGTACTCAGCGATCAATTAAAGCCCCTGTTTGGAGTGTGGATATTTTTTTTCCGATTGTGCGGAGAATGAACCGTCTCTTGTCAAATTCTCCCATTCCAAACATGCGATACCCTTTTGCAACAGTAGTTTCTTGGGTGTCTCAGATCGGAGCTAACGCACGTTTTGCCTTCGAAGCTCGAAGGCAGATGACACGGTTTCCCTCTTATTCGTGAGCAGCTTTGCAAACTAGAAGCAAACACCTGCATAACAACACCAGCAAGACTCCCAGAACATAACACAAAAACAATGGTCACTCCCCGCTCATCACCACTACCACTTCCACTGTCCTACTACACTCCGCTACACCGTCCCCAACAATGGCATGCACCACCACCACCCTCCTCCTCTGCACTCTCATCTCTCTCTCGCATGCTGCTTCAGCTCTCGCACCACCCCCTGACACCACCCAAGAAGCACCGACGACGACGGTGCGAGCGGGCTACTACCTCGCCGCTGACTCTCACCTGCAGCCTCTCGCCGCCCTCGACGCCTCCCTCTACACCCACCTCTACTACTCCTCCCTCTCCGTGCACCCCACGCGGCGCACGCTCGTCGTACCGACCGACCCGGCCGAGGCGCGCCTCCTCGCCACCTTCTCCCGGGAGCTCAAGGCCAAGAACCGCGCGCTCAGGACCCTGCTCTCCGTCGCTACCGCCGGCACTGATGGCGCGGTGGTGACGGCGCCCGCGGCGGCGTCCGGGGGGGACCCCGCGTTCGCCGCCATGGCCGCGGACCCGGCATCACGGGCCGCGTTCGTTGACGCAGCCGTCGAGGTGGCGTGGGAGAACGGCTTCGACGGGCTCGACGTCGCGTGGCGGTTCCCGGCGTCGGCGGTGGAGATGGCCGACTTCGGGTTCCTCGTCGCCGACTGGCGCGCCGCGGTGCCCCCGGGGTTCCTGCTCACGGCCACCGTCTACTTCTCCAACCACGTCTTCGACGCGCCGTTCGCCGGCGTGGACTACCCGTCGGACGCGGTCGCCGGGAGCCTCGACTGGGTCAACGTGATGGCGTTCGGGCTCCGGCCGGCCGGCGGCGCGGCCAACGTCACGGCCTTCGACGCGCCGCTGTACGACAGGGCGTCGCACCTCTCGGCGAGCTACGGCGTCGTGTCCTGGCTCGATGCGGGCGTCCCGGCGAGCAAGGTGGTCATGGGGCTCCCGCTCTACGGCCGGTCGTGGTTCCTGCGCAACAAGGCCAACAGCGGCGTCGGCGCGCCGGTCGTCGCCGCGGGGCCGAAGCAGCGCGGGAGCAACGCCACGGGCGCCATGTCCTACGCCGAGGTCCAGGCGCTCGCCGCGAACGCGAGCGCCGCCGGGGGGCGTGCGCCGGTGATGACGTCGTACGACAACGCCTCCGTGTCATCGTACGTGGCGGTGGGCGACGTCTGGGTCGCCTTCGACGGCGCGGCCGTCGTCGCAGAGAAGCTCGGCTTCGCCGCGCGCCGCGGCCTGCTCGGCTACTTCCTGTGGCCGGTGAACTACGACGACGCCAACCTCACGGTGTCCAGGAGAGGTCAGTGAGTGACACTGCACTTCTTCTTGGCTCATTTCTGCTGCTGTTCCATTACCGTGTCAGTAGTCAGTCTGATATATTTTGTTCTATGCCTGTTTCAGCATCAGATATCTGGGTGCAGAGCAAAGTTTCGTCGGAGTTGAAGAACGCCACCGGCGTCCGGCAGAGGAAGGCCCCAGTTGAGCTACCGCCGGCTCTCCGGTCGCTTGCGCCGACGTCCACGCCGGTGCCTGTTCCGACGTCTGCGTCGTTCTCGTGGCTGTCCTGGAAGAAGCTTGGTGTCCACCTGCATTTGGGTGTCCTGATTCTCCTCTTGTACTATGCCTAGAAGGACAAGTACTTGATTGTAACAATTCCAACAAATTCTCTACTTCGTTGTGTTCTAATTTCGTTTAGGTGTAGCATATCAGCAGTTTCAAATTTTCGATAAAAATTTAATTCAGAGAGGTCACGTCAGAAATTGTGTAAATTCAGTGTGTTTTACAGAATCATACAATTGTTTCCTACCCGAGCATGGTTTACTCGATTTATTGCTTTACTGAAAAAGCGAAATGGAGCACTGACATTCTATGGAAGACTGACACCCATACTTCAAAATTTTCTATTCTTCTCCAATAGCTTTGTTCACACTGACAACATTATGAACAAATGAAATGGCTTTGATCTAACCTGTTCAATCGTCTTTAGACTTACGCACATATGTATTATTATACTATTTGCAAGAACACCATATTACTATTTGCAAGAACACCATATTACGTTTGGATGTGTCGTTTGTCCGTGATATTATAATTAAAGTTTGGATCGCCGAACTAATTGTTCGTTTGTACGTTAGATGGTTAGTCGTTAGTACGTGATACTAGATCAGTACTTGGAATTAAAGTTTGGATGGCGAGCCGACCAGCCGTGCAGTCGTTGTAATGAGCCGGTAGATTGTTTGTACAAGTTATTAGATCACACGGAATTAAAGTTCGAATCACGATCTAGCTGATTGTTTTTATGTGATATTAGATCAGTATGTGGAGTTAAGTTTCAGATCACCGGTTGTTGATATTAGATCACTACGCAGACTTAAAAGCTCGGGTAGCTTTTGTATGAGGTGTAAAATATAAATATCAAAATTCACGGACCATTAATAATTAAGGTACGTCAGATCAATTGCCGGAGGTATAGCTACAAAGATATATCGATGCAGTCCATCAATAATAAGGGTCTACTAGATCAATGGCAGGATGATGTCTAGGTCTAGTTATGAAAATTTATCGATTATGATCTGTTTAGGTATAATTATGAAGATCTATCGGCTGTGATATGTTTATGATAATTATGAAGATCTATCGGTTGTGATCTGTTTGGGTACAATTATGGTGATCTATCGATTGTGATCTATTTATGTATGGTTATGAAGATCTATCGGCTGTATTTGTTTGGGTACAATTATGATGATCTATCGGCTGTAATCTGTTTAGGTACGGTTATGAAGATCTATCGGTTGTGATCTGTTTAGGTACGGTTGTGATGATCTATCGCTTGTGATCTGTTTAGATACGGTTACGATGATCTATCAATTGTTGTCTACTAATAAAAAGAGGTTGACGATGAGTAGTATAAAACTATCGTATACGACGACTGTATCCATATACGAAGCCCTAGGGGCCTTCTAGATGCTTGGAGCCTATACCCGTATCTGGACAGGACTCTATGGAAGTAAGGAAACTATCCACAGGTATCCAGATATCCCTTAAACTAGGAAGTCTATCCCTATGTTTAAGGATGACAGGATCCCACCCGAAGAGAAGTCGTACTCGGAGAGGAGTCCAAGACCTACACGGCGCCATCCACTATATAAGGAGCCGAGGGACCTGCGGAGAGGGGATCCCCAATCCGATCTACATCTAGACCGATACACAAAAGCCACAAGCGAGACACGTACAAGGAGCTTCCGACTAGCTACAGATCCCATCTAGGCTAGTCATACACCCCCTTGTAATCTGTCTCAAGATCAATACAAGAACACAGGAAGTAGGGCTATTATCCTCAAGGAGGACTGAACCTGTATAAATCTTTGTTCCCGATGATAGATTAGGTACGACAGGGTATCCCCTACAAACCATCACGTATTTCGTAAGATCGACGGTTTACCAATCGTCGATAGCTGGCGCCGACCGTGGGGACCTTGGTCAACATCGCCAAATCTTCGTCATCAACATCTTCACCGACTTCACCAAGGATTATGTCAAAATCCGGCTTCTCGGACCAGGGGTTCTACGACAACTTTACCCGCTCGTCCGACAAGGATCCGATGACCGGCCAGGTAAGTCTCAGCAACAATCACCCTGATGGCAACTCCAGCGACGACACTAGTCGTTCCATGGATGACTTTGCCAGGGCTCTCGGTGTCGAGCTTAACTCGCCCGGTCACCAAGGTGCTCGCACAAGTGACGCAAACTGCATGTCGGGAATCTCCCCTGTGGCATCCGGCAATTCCGATTGCCGAAGAAACGATCCGGAGGTATCCTCCAATGACAGAGCCATGATGGAAGTGGACTCTTCCTATTCTGGTGCCCCGAGAAGCCTTCGCCATCGGGGACAGATCCGGTACCCCACTGATCCTTGCTCAAGGTGGCGACACGGTGGATCCACATCGCACCACAAACCCGACCGGAGTGGCGGCTCCCCGGGATCACACGGGTACTGGAGTGTACATATCTACTCGAATCACATCCAAATGTTGTTTGGTTTGATTTGATGTTGCCCATTGGATGTGGTAAGAGTATACAAGGTCATCCCTAGTGCTATCTCTCTAATCTTCTCATCTAAATTCAATTCCATCCAAAAAAAACACTGGGCTTTGACACTGTGTCCGGAAATTCTGGACATCTTACCCCGGAATCTCCGGACATGCTTCCGAGGAGCATTCAGGCAAACCCGGAGTCTTCGACTTCTACATCCGAAGTCTCTGGAATTTCTACCCCGGAATCTCCGGGGCCCGGAATGTCTGGACCCATCCGGAATGTCCGGGCGCCTGTTTTCACAGGGGGTTAAGTTTTCCCCACGCGGTGAATCGGTTCACTTTTCACCACGTGAGGAAACCCTAGCCTTCCTGAGAACCGACGAGCCGCCGCCTCCTCTCCCGTACGCTGCCGCCATCCATCACCGTCGCTGGCCATCTCTCCAAGCCGTGCTACGCCGTAGCAATTCCTCCACCGAGTTAGGACAAGGAACAATCTTCCGTGGCTCCTCCACTCAATTCCTCCACGAAATCCTCAAATTTCTTTGGTAAATCCTCTTCCCCATGCGTCAATTGCCATCTCCTACCATTGATTCGTGCAAATTCTCAAGAAATCGACCACATTGCCCTAGGACTTAGGGCTGTCTCCGCCCGTCCGGAGTATCCGGATATCTTACCCCAAACACTCCGGATGTGCTGGAGCAGGGGCTGCCTCAGCACGCCCGGAGTATCCAGACTAGGTTGCCCGGACACTCTAGATGTGCTGAAACAACAACCCTAAATCCGGCTCCTCGATAGTTTAATTCAAGTCATATCTTCTCTGTGCCCATGTGTTCTCATCTATTCTTCTTACCCCATTTCCTTCACAGGTGTCATGTCTTCCAGAGATGAGATTGAGTCGGAGTCTGAGAGGGAAGAGTACGGGGCAGATTCCACTGACACTGAAGAACGAAACTTTAGGGCTGCAGCTGCTGAGCGGAAGAAGAAGAGAAGGACTGAGGAAGAAGAGGACACTCCCTATGTCCCGAGTGACAATGATCTCATTCGTCCTCGTCCTAGGATGGCCGTGGCGAAGAGGCCTCTCTCCAAATCAAGAGGAAAACAAATTGATCAATCGAGTAGGCCAGCCGTGGCTACACACTATGAGAGGCGTTCGCACAGGGATACACCACCACCTCCTCGCCAAGGTGCCTTTGGACCTATCCGAGCTCACCGACCTCTTAGAGGAAATTTTGAGAGAGTAGCCATCAACTATAAGATTGAGAAGAAGTCGAGATCCAGCATTTGAGATGGAATGTAAATGCATATGAGCAAGAAAGGGATGCCACAGATCCGAGGTTCTTCACATTGGTGCAACAAGATTACTATGAGACTGTGCTTCTCACTCTTGGAAAGCCCGTCATCCAACAAAAAGCTATTGATTGGGCATATATTGAAGCAAATGAGGATGCCTTTCCAAGAATTCGCGGCACTTGTGAGTGCAAAGGAGTCAAGGACATCATGGGATTTCAAAACAATTGGTGTGATGAGCTTATTATGCAGTTCTATGCCACCGTTTACTTTGACAAGGACAAACGCAGGACCATTCATTGGATGACAAATGGAGTGAAGTACCAAACCACTTTCACAGAGTTTGCACACACCTTGGGACTTCCTGGATTTGATGACAGAACAAGTGACAGGCTGCATACCCCAGAATCACTCAATGCCAACCAAATCATGCACTTCTATGACCATAGCAAGCATTTTGTGTTGGGAAACATTGCGAGTTTGCTACCCTTCTATGACACTCTGAACAAGATGGTCCATCACACCCTAGCTCCTAAGGAAGGGGATGCATCTCAGATCAGAAGCTACACTCTCAACCTCCTCAACGCTATGGGTGACAGACTCATCGACTTCCATGTATTTGATTTCATCTACAATGAGATGAGGCTTGCCATGGCGGAACAAAAGAGATCACTACCTTATGCGCCTTACATCCAGAAGCTTATTGATGATGCAACCGGTATTGTCTTTCACAAAGAAGTTAAGCATGTCTTATATCAACCTAGGGTTGCTAAGCAAAGAAGAGCAGCTGATGTTCCAAGAGCTTATAGACAGTCACCTCCTCATGGCATGCTTCGCTCGACCTCAGATGCTATAAGGGCAATCTTCAACATGTGCAAGTCTATCTCAGTGCAGAATACCAGAAACAGGAAGACTCTGAAGAAGAATGCTATTCGCCAGAAGAAGATCATGACCCAACTGAACATGAATCCATCTCTTGAGGGCTCAGAGTATGCCCCTAGTGAAGAGGAAGTCTTCCCCGACCCTTTCTTCTCCCGTCTGATGTCGCCTTCACCACCGCCACGGGAGCTGCGGGAGCCTCTTCGTCGCATGCCTTCTAGCTTAGCCTCGTCTTTTTCTTCCTTTTTGGTGTCTTGATGCCAAAGGGGGAGAGAAAGCTAGGAGAAGCTAGGTCTTAGAACAGGGGTTTTTTGTTCTTTAGTTGTTTGGAGAGTTACAAGCTCGCGTGTTTTATTTGATCTTATAGCTTGTAAACTCTATGTATGTCATTATGTTGCTACTCTATTTACTCTTTAGTCTTTTTGTGTTAATGTTGCAACGTTAAGTACTCTATATATGACATGTGTGCTACTTATGCTTATCTTTATCCATGTCATATCAATCTTGTGCAAAGTCTTCTTAAACTCTCAAATATGCAATATTGTCACTATGCACAATCCTCGGATTCAAAGATATAAGGGGAGCTCTCACATCCCAAATTAAAATACGTGCATTTGTATTTCAAGAATTTTTTTTATATGCACACATTTAGGGGGAGCTCATCATATACCCGAGAATCCATCAATAAATTCATTATATCTTTTTATCAAAGCTTTAATCGTGTTGTCATCAATCACCAAAAAGGGGGAGATTGAAAGTGCATCTAGGCCCCTAATTGAGTTTTGGTGATAGATGACGAACAATTAAGGGACTAATATGTGCAATGAGTGCTTAACCAGGTGTTAGTCCCTATTGCGAAGTTCAACCGGCATCCATGGCCCCTAAAAAGTGAAGAAAAGAAGATGGCGTAGTTTCTATTAAAGATTTTATAAATTTTCTATTCTTTTGAGTATAGGAACGCCGTACTATAAAGGAGGGTGTGTTCACACGCTAGTGAGGAAGCTCAGTGCTCAATTGCTCAACAATTTGCTCAAATTGGAGTGACACAATTCTCACGTACACTCAACCGAAACCCTAATTTTTCTGTGTATCCGGAATGTCCGGGTGTTCAGAGCAGTGTTGGGTTGCTCTCGGGTAGGTACCCGGAGTATCCGACCCCTGCCTGGAATGTCCGGGTATCCAGACCCTTTTTGAAGAGCTCTCGGGAGGGTATCCGGAGTATCCGGCCTAAGCCCGGAATGTCCGGGTGTCGGTACCCGGAGTATCCGACCTAGCACGGAATGTTCGGGTGTCCAAGTTCTCGGAGACTGCTCTCGGGTAGGTGTCCGGAATGTCCGGACCTACCCGGAATGTCCGGATGTGTTATGAGGTTCTGACCATTGGGATTTTTGTGTACCTGGAGTATCGGGACTAGGTTGCCCGGAATGTCTGGATGTGTTATTTCAAATCCAACGGCTAGATTCTGTGAGAGGGCTATTTATACCCCTCCTCTCCCATTCGCTCCCAACTCTTTGTGAAACCATTCCCTGCACTCAAGTGAGCCATTTCTCCTCCTCCAAAGCTAAGAGCACTTGTTCTTGAGAGAGAGAACCAAAAGAGTGAAGATTTCAAAGTGTTGAGCACTAGAGTATTGAGTTCATCTCCAAGCAAATCGACGTGCTTGTTACTCTTGGAGATTGGGGTCTCCTAGACGGCTAGGAGTCCTTGATAGCTCCCAACCCGTGTGGTGAGCATCAAGAAGTTTGTGAAGGCCGGGATTCGCCTCCGCGAGGAAAGAATCACTAAGAAGAAGTTGAGGAGACTCCGGAGAGTCCTTGAGGGATAAAGGCTTGAACGGAAGCCGGCTCTTGATGAAAGTGATCGAGCTCCCCAAATGGAGATGTAGGATTCCCCCAAGGATCTGAACTCCGGGAACAAATCTTCGTGTCTCTTGGTTATTTCTTTCCGCAATTACTTTTCACAAGCTTTACTTCACTAGTATACATATATTCATCTTGCTTGTGTGTGAATTAGAATATAGTGGTGTTCATATTGTTCTTGCATTAGATAACATTTAATTCCACTTAATTGCAAGAATGGCTTAAAATCAATTAAATTTGCTAAGTCGCCTATTCACCCCTCCCCTCTAGTCGACATCTTGATCCTTTAGAGCTGAGCTTGCCGTCGGCTTCGGGGTTGACCTTCTTCTTGAGCACGAGGTCACCTACGTAGATTGGACGCGGTTTTACGGCTTTGTTGTATGCCTTTGCCATTGATGTTTGGTAATTCTCGATGTTGAGGGCGGCTTGCTGTCGCAGGGCGTCTGCACCATCAAGTGACACTTGCCGGTCTTCGTCATTAAGTTCTTCAACGGCTCAGAGCGACGCCATCTTGACCTCCTCGGGAGTAACTGCTTCATCCCCCAACAGAATCTTGAAGGGGGTCTGGCCGGTCGCCCTGCTTGCTGTCGTGCGGGTCGACCCGAGCATGCTTGGTAGCTCGTCTGCCCACTTGCAACCTGGGAGCCCGAACAGGCGCGTGCGAAGACTTGAAAGGATGATGTCGTTAGCGCGCTCTACCGCACCGTTCACCTTTGGGTTGGCCACGGAAGTGAAGCAGAGGGCTATGACGAGCCCTACGCAGAAACTCTTGAAGGTCACCGCGTCGAACTAGGTTCCATTGTCCACAGTCAACTCGCGTGGGACTCCAAACCTGCAGATGATATTCTTCCATACAAACTTCTAGACAGTCCCCGATGTTATCTTGGTTAGGGGCTCGGCTTCGATCCACTTCAAGAAGTAGTCAACGGAGACGACGGCGTAATTGGCCCCGTGGGATGCCATCTTGAATGGCCCGACCAGATCGATTCCCCACCGCGCGAGTGGCCACGAGGGAGGGATTGGTTGGAGCTCGTGTGCAGGCTTTCTTATCCCCTTGCCCATCCATTGGCATGCAGGGCATGTCTGGACAAGTTTCTGGGCGTCCCTTAGCGCGGTTGGCCAGTAGAACCCCTGGCGGTATGCCTTTGCGATGAGGGATAGGGGGGCAAGCTGCGATCCGCAGAGTCCTTCATGTATGTCACGGACCAAGTCCTGGCCTTCCCCTGCCGAGATGCACTTGAGGAACAGAGCGCACACGCCCCGCTTGTAAAGGGAGTCCTTGTGAATTACGAAGCCCCTAGCTCACGCTTGGAGCCGACGCGTGACAGCGGGATCTGCTGGCTCAACTTTGTCATGGAGGTAGTTTAAGATGGGGGCTCTCCAGTCCTTGTCAGCGATGGCGGCCACAACGGGCAGCCCCTTAGTCGAGGGAGCTGTGAGGACTTCATTGAAGGTGCCCTGGGGAGTATCGGCCATGGTGATAGCCGCGCGCGCCAGCGAGTCCGCGTTGGCATTCTCCAAGCGAGGGATGCTTCGCACGGTTATGCCAGGAAGTGCTTCTCCATGACCCGTATGAGGGCCAGGTATCTGACCATCTCCGGGTCCTTGGGTTGGTAGCTTTTGTCCACGTGACCCGCCACCAGCTGAGAATCACACTTGATCATGACGTGCCGAGCACCTGCCGCGCGCGCCTTGCAGAGGTGTAACGTCCCGTTTTCCATAAACCTGAAAATTAGGGCTAACAAAAATTTTTCTTCTAATAACCTTATATTAAGTAAACCCTAATAAAACCTTAACAACAAAATCAGGTTACACATGAAGCCCTAGAAACGACGCTTAATAAAAACCCTAAGCGACACTTCAAATTTAGTCGCAGCTGGGTACCAATCTAAAACCTTATCCGGTTTCTCTCCGTATCATCACCATCAGTTACGGCAACCTTACGATCATGTTCTTCCTTGATACACGTTTTGCCGTAACATCTAAATCCTATCCCTTCGAACATTCCTCTCCATGTTCCACTACCTGTTGACCCTCTCATCTGTCTGAACATGCTTCTCTCGATGCATGTGAATCTCTACCTACCTTTCTACTCCTTGATATCCAACCCTGCGTCTCCTAATGCAGCTACCTTCTAGCTACCTGCGTCGCTGTCTCCCGACCTCTCTCGATATATGTGGCTCCTCACATATAGGCATGAATACCTACCCAACTCCGCACCCCTCGATGCAAGTGAACCTCTATCCACCCTAGAGTTATGTATGCGTATATATATGTGTATATAACTTTATCGGTATCTATACCAGCTTTTCCCTCTCGTACACATCCAACCTTAGCTTGCCACCACTGGTATATGAATATGCCGTCCACCCCAAATCTATCGATGCCTATTCAACTACCATCTTCTCTATCCGTTCCTCCACCTCCTGATTACCTGCCAGTGTATAGGTGTATCCGTATACACGTGTACCTAGTCAACAACTATGTCTTAACCTTGCATCCCTCGACGCAAGTAAAACATCCATCGGTACGTGTAAGTATCCTTATACCTACATGTATGTCCATCTGTCTACAGGCACCCATGTACATGTACCTCTATACCTTGTTCCCTTTTCTCTCTTCCGATGTTGTCTAACCCTGGATCACCTCTTTGATGCCTTCGGCCATCCTTCCTTCTGTCACCTAGGTGATCAGGAACCCTATCTTCATCTCCTTCCTTCTCTTTGAAGACTTGTGATACCGAGACCCTAACCCTCGGCACTTTCCCCTCCATCTTGTCAGTGTAACCCTAGACCGGCATCCTAAGCTGAGCGCTCACAAAGTATTTTGCGATGTCGAAACATATTTATGGCATGATTACTCTCTTTCTGCCATGTCCACCTCCCTTGATCTTCCACATACGCTAGTATGGAGATTTGCACACGTATACTACGTCCGAGTGTATATACTTTTGAACCCTAATTTCCTTCATTTCTAGTCTTCCTACAAATCCCCAAAAATCATGAGAGCATCCTCTCATGATATAGAGCTAATTTATGTGCTCATCCCTCTTTGTCCAATACAAAAATCTTGAATGGGATCCAATTCAAATTTCAGTTAACTTGAATTTAACTCTTTTCTCACTGTTTGAGACCTCACAAAGTTTTCACAAATTTTGTGGAACATCCTCGGCATATTATTGATCCATGGTTGCAATAATATCCCTATGTCCTTTTGTAGTTTTCCCCTCAAAATTGTGGTCAAACCTCAAGCTTCGATCACTATTTTGTTCTCTGTTTCTCTCCCATTTTCTCTGCTAGCTGCACCCAAGTGTCATCTCCCCATTGCAGCATCCATCTCACGCTACCTCGCTCCACAGTACCGAGCTCCTTCCCCTTTTTGCTTCTCCAGGCCCCTCCTGACCGCTACAGGATCCGCGTCGCTGCGTTCTTTTCACGCATCCTCCACAGGCACCAGCTCCCCTCCATTCCTCATCCTCTCCTTGCCCCTGGTCAGCTTGTTAGAAATGTGCCCTAGTGGCAATCATAGGAATGATCATATTTCATTATATCCATGATTTATTAAATGTTCCTTGAATAATATCATTTGTATTGATTAGCAAGTATGTGAATTGTTTGTGAAACTTCGTACTAAGCTTTGTATAATTATTCTAAATTGGTCCCTAGCCGGAATTCATGTGAGGACTCATATGAATAATAGACTAGCATATGTATTGGTTGATGACTATGTTTCACAGGTCATGGACATAGAGATGTCAAACCAATTATATGAGCACATGTTAGGGAACATGGGGTTGGACTGACCCAACTTAAGACACTGAGAGAACTTTATTTAGTTATCATCAGTACATCACAAGCAAATGTATATGCTGTGTCCTTAGACCTGAGATTGTCGTATGTGCTTGAGATGTGTAATGACTTACTTAGGGGTTGCCAAACGCTACTTCTTAACTGGGTAGCTATAAAGGTTACTTTCTTGTTTGTCATGAAGCATGCTGCGAGGCATGGTCAATCGAGATGGGATTTGCTCCTCTCTGTAATGAGAGAGATATCTCTGGGCCCCTCGAGTGATCGGATCCAAAAATGCATGGCCGTGCTACTTTAGGTTAAGGAGTTAACCTAGTAAAGGATTCCAGGACATGTGATCGAGAAAGAGCAGTCAAGCTCGAGCTTGAGCTTGACAAATATCGTGAGGCAAAAGGAGTTGCATATATAACATTGTGAAGGTTCGTCTGATACGATCTTTATGTGCGTTTAGGAGTTGGCACATCCTGCTAGGGGCCACTGCTAATTAGTGACCGAGTAGGAGTACTCGGATCATGTCTAAACGTGCGTGAACCTATAGGGTCACACACTTAAGGGGTTAGAGCCTAATTCGGATTAGGATCCGAGTTAGACTGGGCATTGAGTCCTAATGGGCCTCTAACGTAGAAGTCCATTATGGAGACGTCTATATAAGGAGAGGGGATGGAGGTTTTAGGGTTAGCCAATTCAGAATCCCTGAAACCTAGCTGTCTCTCCTCCCACGCCCAAAGTCACCCGTTCAGATCTAGCAATCGGGGCGAGCGACGTTCCTCCCTGAACGTGTGGATACCTTGGAGGCGTTGCGGCCGCGACGCTTGGACGAACTGTTCGAGGGAGCCGCGAGGAGGAGAAGGTAGTACGACTACAGCTACTCCCGCTACATCGACTCTACTTCCGCTACGAGTCTGTGCGTTGGTAAATTCGTGATCTATTACTTCAGCAATTCCTGGTTTACGCGGTAGAAGTTTTATTTGGCGCAAGTGTAGTATCCCTTCACTGCTCCCTGATCTTCACCCCGAGTAGCCAGCTCCTCTGTCCCTCCTCTGTTGGCGCTAGTGTAGCCTACCCGTATCCTTTCACTGCTCCCTGATCTTCACCCCGAGTAGCCAGCTCCTCTGTCCCTCCTCCACGGAAGCTTCGTTGGCGACGGATGGGGGGAGGGAAGCGTCGGCGGTGGCGGCGCTCGGAGAGGAATCCATTGTGGCGGCTTCGGGATCCGGCGGCGACGCTCGGGGAGGTTCACGGTTGGCAGCGGCCGAAACGTTGCTCTGGTGGCGAGGACGTGCCGCTGTTGGTCAGAACAAAAAAGCAAAAATCTAGGGTTCAACACGCGGCGAAAATGACAAGTCCCGCGGTTTGAAATATATATAGGACAACTCATCACGGACAAGCTAAAAGATTAGCCCGTCCATGATGACTTGCCAACCCGGCACAGGTCACGTCAGCACTGACGGGCATAGATGCGGCCCATCCGTGATAATCTTTCATCATGGACGGGTCGCTTATATGCCCGTCAATGATGACTTGACCTGCGCCGGCTTGACAAGTCATCACGGATGGGCAAATCTTTTAGCCCGTCCGTGATAACCTTTCATCACGGACGGGTTAATTACATGCCTGTCCATGATGACTTGTCTGAATCTGCATACTGAAATGCAGATTCAGTAAGTTCAGTTTCAATAAACTGAACTTACTGAATCTGCATCTCAGTGTGCTTAATCAGTAAGTTCAGGCTAATTTAACACTCTAAATAGAACAAAGTTGAGTACTTGGTCAATTAATTGAAGTAAATATGCACTAATTACAATTTGGCTGTGTTTTCGACCATATGGAACAAAATACAACTAGCTTTTGGCAATATGCACATCAAAGTACTTGCTGATGGTAAGGCAAAAGGCAAGGGAGCCCAAAAGTCGATGGAGAACACATCTTTGCATATTATAAGATCGATAGGCTCAGTGACATTGAAGAGTTTATTCTTATGGAATATGTTGCCAATCTCTAAAATGTTGGTGACCAGCTGTAGGATGAAGAACTTTATGAAGCTGCAGGGATCATCTATGCCTTCATCTTGGATTGGGCTAAGCTGGCTGTCACCATGGTCCTTTCTGATATGTCTTCTTTACTTTAGGTTGATGACTTGGAAGAAGTGAGTGAATACTATCAGAACAGAGGATGTTGCACATCAAAGTACCCAATTTGACTTGAATTTTAGTCATCGTCGTCGTTGCCAACTAGCTTTTTTCCATTATATGTTAGTCCTTCATTATGATCTCGACGTACGTACGTTGTCGTATCATCAATTGGTTCTTTATCATCACTTGATTCTTCATCTTCACAATCGGGTTCCGGATCGTCCAATTGGTTGTAGTCTTCTTCATCAACTACACCGTCAACTTCAACGATACTCCTTTTTCCATTCCTCACAACGTGGCGCTTCTTATTTGATGGGTCGATTATGTAGAAGACTTGGGCAACCTGTTTAGCAAAGATAAATGGCTCTTCTTTGGACCCAAAACTCTCTAGATCCACAGTAGTGAAGTTCTGATCTTCGATGTGCACACCTTTCAGATTGACCCATCGACATCGAAACAAGGGGTGGTGACTATATAGTCAAGTTCCCAAATCTCTTTGATTACGTCGTAGTAATTGCACTTAATCCCTTGGGGACTTCGGGCTTCTACCCAGACCCCGCTATTCTGGTATGTACTTTTTCGGTCTTGGGCCTCCGTATAAAATGTATATCCGTTGATCTCGTACCCTTGTCGTGTCACGACGTTTGCGACGGGTCCTCTTGCCAACAATCCGACTACATCTTCTTCTTCACTTGATGATTTTTTCCCAAACATATGATACTTCAACCACTGGTTGAATCGGTTGTTGTGCGTTTTTGTGATCCAAATTTCTGACTTTTTTGGATTCTGTTGTGTAACACTTGCTTGTGCATTTCGATATACGGGTCCACCACTGACATGTGTTGCAAGATTGTAAAATGGGCTCTATCGAACTCTGTTTTATCAGTACGCTGGTAATCCTTCCTTCCGAGTGTACCGACACCAGCGAGCCTACCCTTGTGACGAGAAACAGGGCACACCTATGGGTCGGTGTTCAGCCATGTAATCCGTGTAAAACTCGACGACCTCTTCGGCAGCATAGCCTTCGATGATGCTCCCTTCCGGCCAGTATCTGTGGTGAACATATCACTTCAGAATACCCATGTACCTCTCGAACGGGTACATGCTGTGTAGGAACACGGGTCCCAACATCTGTATCTCGTGCACAACATGGATCATCAGATGGATCATGATATCAAAAAATGATGGAGGGAATTACATCTTGTTGACGATCGGTGAATCGGCGATCTTACGGTATTCGTGGAACAGTGATACTGGGGGGTAGGGACCTCTAGGTCCAAGGCCAGGAGATCTGACAATATGGGATAGCCCTTTTTTATACAGGTTCGGGTCTCCCTCAGGATAATAACCCTACGTCCTGTTCGTATATATTGATGGAGAAACGTCTTTACAATGGGGGTGTATGTTAGTGGCTACCCTAGGCCTAGTCGCAGACTAATCTAACTAATCCCGCGGGACTCGACTCCTTCGAGGCAGCGGGTCTTCTAAGGCTTCACCTCCTGGGACTTGGCTCAACTCGTTGTGCGACTCGAAAAGACTTTGTCCTCCCCTATGGGATTGTTGATCCTTATATAGGGGGTCCCCAGAGTCATACTGGATATGGACTTACGCCCGAGTAGGACTCTGGCTTTCTTGAACGTCGGGATTGACTTCCTAGTTTAAGGGATATCTTCCCTCTTTCGAGGGTTACCTTGCGGTCTAGGGATCCTTACTAAATACGCAGTACCTTTCTGGAAATCCAGGGAATCGTATGCGGATACCTTTTGATATACAGGATATCATATTATACATCATTAAGCCCCCCATCAGTACGTGAAGTGAGGCCACGGCTGTTCTGTAAAAAATCTGCCCTTCTCGGGGAGCAGCTCCGAGTAGGCGAACCGGGTGGTCCTTGTCGACAATCCTCCCGAGTAGGCTTAATCCCTACGAGTAGTCGTGACAGATATATCGGAGCAATTCTCTGGAAAATCCAAAGTTCTTTCTGAGCCGATCTGATCCGTTGATCACGGGCACGCGTCTTGCCTGGCGGATTTCTGGAAAACCGAACCATCGTGGCAGAAATTTCACGTGGTGACGAAGAATCTTTCCTTTTTCCTGCGCCGCTGTGCGGTTGACGTGAGCCGTAACACGGCGCGCTTGTCGGGGTCGTGGGTTTGTCAGGCTCTCTTTTTCCCTCGCAACGCCTCGTATGCGGAAAAAGCAACTGCCCGCATTAAATATGATGGAACAGATCGTGCTGTTAACCGCGCTCGGTCAGGCAAAGATTGAAAATCCCTTAAGGAACCAAGAGTCGGGGTTTTTGCCCGCATTACTCTCTGTCCCTTAGCATTCTCTCGCCCCCTCATCTTCTTCCTCGCGCCCCTTGCCAAAACCTCTTGTTTCCATCGCCAATCAGCCGGAAGAAATGGGCAAGAAGAGCACCGCAAGGAAGTCCCCTGAGCCCAAGAAGTCGTCGGGGGATGCTTTGGGGGAGCCAATTTCCGCCATCCCCGAATTCGAAGCCTCGGTGATGGATTCCTCCGCCCTCAAGAGACTCGTGGCGGAGGAGGTGATCCTCCCGGAGGTGTTCGTGCCTGTCCCAGGAGGCCGTGAAGGAGACAATCCCCAGTCCGGATACGGATTGGGTCGTCGTCTTCGCAGATTTCTTCAGGTGCGGATTCCAATTCCACTGTCACACTTCTTCCTCCTCGTGCGCTAGTTCTACAGGATCGAGTTGATTCACCTCAACCCGAACTCGGTCCTGATGCTGGCGGTCTTCGCACATCTGTGCAAAGCGTACCTCGGCATCTGACCGAGCCTGGAGCTGTGGAGGTTCTTCTACAACCTCCGCCGGATGAAGGTCAGCGGCGGAGGAGTCGTCGGCGACGCCGGGTTCCGACACCGGGAGGGGAGAAGGATGCCTACATTCCCTCCTCCTGGAAGTCGTCGTGGTCGGGCTGTCACTCGAGGTGGTTCTACTGCCAGCCCCCACCTCTCTCTGGGATCAGCTACCGAGGCCTGGCTCCTCTCCCGGCAAAGTGTTGGGCAGAAACCCCGAAGGAGACAAAACAGCTCAAGGTACTTGTCGGCGACATCGCCAATCTCGCCACCAAAGGCTTGTCGGCGTGGGATGTCGCAGAAGATTTCCTTCGGCGATGGCTCAGCCTTCTTCGGTCGAGGATCCAGCCTGCCTGGATGGTCCCGGAGGGGCAAGACCAGTCAAGGGACTTTGACACTGGTAGGTATTTTTCCCCTTCCTGTGTCATGCTAGTCGGTGCGACTTCCAACTTGTTTTTGATCATTTTAGATTGCATAGATCTGTCCCCCGAGGAGCTTCAGAATAGGTTGAGCAACCTATTCGAGCAGTCTCCCCCAGGCGGGCGGACCGGGGTGCCATTGCCTATCCTGAGGCTCAGCCCTGACAACCAAAAAGAAATCCTCTCGGTAAGTCAGAAGTCCTTACCTTGTCTGGTGTTTTGTTGGTCACTCGTACGGTAATACTAATCACCTTCGAGTTCGTCTCTGCAGCGAGTAAGCCGCAGAGGCCCTGACTTGGAGGCCGAACGTGCTGGCGCCTCCGTTCAGGATGAGGATGTTGAGATCCTAGGGGAGACCGGGCCAACCTCCGAAGAGGGAGGTGGAGGTCCATCCAGGGCCGCGGCGGCAAGGGAGGACACCCGAGTAGAGCCCCCTACCCGTATTTCTCCTCCTCCGCCAGATCCCCAGTCTCAGGTTAGAACTCTTTGCCCAGCCAGCTTTTCTCCGTGCGTTCCCCGAGTAGGTTAACAGGAGTAGCTTGTCGGGCAGCACGAAGCGGCGACCTTCCTCCACGAGAACCGACACCTCCTCCCTCGACTACTCGTAAGGAAGAGGTGGCAACGGTGAAGGGAAAGGAGCCGCTGGCCTCCTCTGAGAAGCAAGGCCCTGATGCTTCGTCCAAGGGATTCCTTCCCCATGCGAAGCGTACAAGGTGAGTGTGTTTTTCCTAGCCCCCTTCGGAGTTCCTCTCGCTTCTTGTTTTGATGACGAACTGACTTGGAAGTTCCTCCGGTTAGGATTACCATCGTTCCCGCCGGCATCTCGGCGGGAGATACCGCCGAGGAACCTCCCCCGCCACCAAGACCAACGCCGGTGTTGGTTGAGCAGGTGGAGCCTTCTGCGCCGGAACCCTTGGTGCCGGAGAGTGTCGGCCTGACGTCTTTGCGACAGGTAAATAAAAATGTCAGTGATAAAACGTGTACTGTAATCGATACTGACCTTGCTGTTTTTAGATCGCCATCTCCCGGATTCCCCCGCTCGAGAGGGCTCAAACCGAGCTAGAGGCTACCCGAGCGGCAAACGAGGAGCTGAAGAAGCTCCTTGAGGAGTCGGGGAACTGGCGCGCGGAGAAGGAGGAGCTGCAAAAGGGCCTCCGGGAAGCCGAGAAGAAGAGGGAGAGGCCGAGGGCTGAGCTCCGGGTGTCGAAGGCCCGCTTGTCGGAAGCGAAGTCTTCCTGCAAAGGAGCAACGCCTATGCGGGAAAACTGGAGGAGGATCTCGAGCGCGTGGTTGATACGCTCGAGAAGGCACTCATTGAAGTTGGAGTTGCCATCCTACCCGTCCTTCGCCTGCTACCCGGTTGGAGGAGCTCGTAGCGTCGGTCTCTCTCGGTTGAAGCCTCTTCTCGAGAAGCTTCTTGAAGATGAGCTTCAGCAGGGCGTGCGGGACGCCCTGGCTTTTGCCCTGGCTCTTCTCCGTGTCAGCACCCGGACTTGTCACTGAAGGCCCTAGCCACCGACCTGCCCGCCGGTAGGGAGGAGGAGCTTCTTGACGTTGTGCAGAGTGCGGCGGATGCCTTCGGTGATCGGGTCCAGGCGTCTAGTCTAGCTAAGTAGAATAGGAACTTGTACAGACAATTGTTAGTAACTGTGCGATTAATTTTGTGTTTTTTTGTTTTCTAAAAACTTGAGTTCTTTTCATGGCATTTGTCTGCTCTGTGAAATGCTTGTCGTATGCGGGGTTTGTTGGGTACTTGATTGAACTCGTTGCTTCTTCCCCCTGACTTAGGATCTTCAAGTTGTGCCGTTTTTACCATGAACTGAGGTTGACCAGGTCTTAGGTTTAGTCGGATGGAGGGCTCCGGGCTCCTCGTCATCAGTAAATACGTTAAGGGGTCTCCGTCCAGTTTTTCCCGGTCATGGCGACAACTTGTGTTCCGCTCATTTGCCGGGGTACTGGGCGTAACTAGTAAGCTCCACATTTTTGCCCTGCTAACGGCCGCATTACGTTCTACCCGTGATGCCTCCTGTTCAAAGTAATCGGGGGCGTGAATGAGCGTATGGGTTCCGTTGGTCTAGTCATATTCGCACCTTCTTTCCCCTCCTTTACTCGAGGTCGAGGAACGTTACTACGGAACCAGGGAGTTTAGTCGACCAGGCCATAGGTCTGGTCAGATGGGGGGCTCAGTGGCTTCCCCTGTCACCTGCAGACACGTTAAGGGGTTTTCCTTGCGTCCCTGACGGTTGTAGTGCGGAACCTTTCCCCTTCGCGCAGGCCAAGAAAGGTCAGTGCTCGTATGCGTATACCAATTCGCCATATACTCATCTAGCCCCCGACTGTCTTATTCAAGGGGCATCTCGGATAGGCAGTCCGAAAAAATTATATATTGAACTAGAAACTTGATGTATTTAGACACTGTGTCTTTTACAAGCTACTGTAAGAAAGGCATTCTAGGAAACTAAAAAAAATGAGCCGTCCCTCCTCCTTCAGCTTGTCGCCGATTGTCCCAGAGACTCGCGTCCTTTCTGTCGTGACCTACTGACGAAACTTTGTTGAGTGCGCATGCTGGGCGGCGGCGCCCGGAGCGTCTTATCATCGCTTGTTCATAGCTTGACGATCTTCAAGGCTAGAGCTAGTGCAACTGTGGAATTTGCTGATGAGGGGGTGATGGCCATGCAATCTTACCGAATGGTACTAGCGCGGGGGACTCTCTAAGGGACATGACTTTTTGGGCAGCTGGTGTGAGCGACCTGGATTAGGCGGCTTTTCCTATGGAACCGTGGTCCTACTGAGGAAAAGGTCCTGTTTTCCCCCAGTCCCGATCTAATCGTGGAACTTTTTCTCCGACTTGGAGGGGGTACTTTTCGAAGTTGTCGCTCGCAATGGCGGCGGTGGTCTTGACGATGTGGAGGCGCGTGCCGTTACATCGGTGTCCCGACTAGAGAGTTGGTGTTGTTCTGCGAGGTCGAGACTGCGCTTGTCGCAGAGGAGTGCTTCTTTGGAGGAACTCTTTACTCGTGAGGACGCCTTTCGGGCCGGGTATTTTTATGCACTGATAGGCATAGTGCGTTGCTGCCATGAACTTGGCCAGAGTCGGGCGTTCCAGGATAGCATTGTACGCTGTTTCAAAATCGACGACGTCGAACAGGATCTTCTCTGTTCGGAAGTCTCCGGTTTTGGAAGCGTGACTTGCCCGATCGGCGTGGCCGATGAGCCCGGGACGATGCCGTGAAACGCCTGCGTCACCGTCTGGACAGACGACCGTGGTACTTGCATTGTGTCGAAGCCCAGCCACACGGGTAGGTGGAACCGCGTCTGCATCCACGCAAATATCCACGGGATGGCGCGCAGGGACTCGATGCTGCCGGCGGGCTTTCGCTGGACGGCCGGCTGCCGATGTTCATCCGCCCGTACTTCGTCTCCGGCGTCGCCGACTGGAAGTACTCCACGAAGCGCGGCTCTGGAACACGATGGAATGGTACTCGTCGGTGGCGACCGTGGCCATGTCGTCGAGCAGGCGGCACCCGTGGAGGACGGCGGTGGCGCAGCGCCGATCTGTGGACGACATGGACGGCGAGTATGCACGACGTCGATCCATGGACAACGCGGTGGATGGCAGTGGCGATGGTGAGGAGGATGCGCGGTGAGAACGTGAAATGGGGAGAGAAGAAACCCTAATTGGTGGTTAGAGGATTTTATAGGAGGAGCTGGATGGTTGGATGAATGGTGGAGAAATAAACGGCTGGATGCAAGGAGCATGAAGAAGCCGGATCAGCATACCAACATGTAGCTTTTGGCCTTTACAAAACGCTCAATTCCAGTAACCAATGGTCGTGGGTCTTCCTCCGCGACGCCAGCCCGAACCCCTGTGCAGATCGGGGCGTCGCCCCCGCCGAAGTGCTTGTCTCGGTGTTAAAGATCCGCCGCCCATAGCGGGCAACTATTGCGGCGTTGTAACGAGGCTGGGTCCTCTAATGGTTTTTGCAGGATCGTCTCTAGTCGGCGGTTATTTTTCTTTCGTTAGGGGCTTTTTTGCTTATTTGGTGAACAGCTGTCCCCTTCCAGATGTCTATTTTCCTTACTATATTATAAAGCAAATATCTTTCTCAAAAAAAGTAACCAATGGTCGGCCCTCCCACATGGACCCCGATCCCTCGTCCCCTCCCTCCTCGTGTGCTCCGCCTGACCGCGACTCATCGCCGTCTCCCTCACTTCCTCGCTGAGCTTCAAAGACCCAAAACCCGCCCACCAGTCCTCCGCTTCCCCCACGGCTACAAATACCCGCCTCCTCCTCGCACACGCCACGCTACCCCCTCTGGCTTCCCGCCTCTCCTCCGCCTCCGCCTCCCTCCGATCTCTCATGGCCGCCGCCGCCGCCGCAGCCGTCTCCTCGTCACCGCCGTTCGCCGCCCCCTCGCCGCGCGCCGCCTCTGCCGCGGCGCGCCGTGGGTTCGTCGCCTTCGGCGGCGCCTCCCGCTCGCCCGCGCTCCCATCCGACCGCCTCCGCGCCGCAGGGCCCGGCGGCTTCTCCTCCGGTAACGGCCCTTCTCCTCGGTTGTTGTCGTGCTGGCTTGGTTAGAACTAGTCTCGGAGATCTAGCTGTTCGTAGCGCAGTTACAGTCTAGTTTGAATAACCTGGCGTCGTGGAGTTTGTTGTCTCGTGAAATTGTTGGGGTGGATCTGATAGGTATTCCTGAGGAAGTTCAGTTTCCATTTTGTGTGGTGATGTACATGGGCTAAACTAAAACACTGGTGATATGTTTTATTATCTTTATAGACATTGAATCGAATGTAGAATCCACTTTACTGTACTGAAAAATGTTAATCTACGAGTGAGCTCAGGTTCGAAGGAGTTCACTATGTTGCTAACTTGCTATTAGTTGGAAATTCAGGGCCTAAATGCTCTCTGTTGTCAGCTCCTTGTTCTGTACCTGTTGCAATACTAAGCAATGCTAGCTGCAGGTGTGCGAACCCATGTTGCTGCCGTGGAGCAAGCAGTTGTACAAGATGCTACAAAGCTGGAAGCTCCAGTTGTTGTTGTTACAGGTGCCTCCAGAGGGATTGGAAAAGCGACTGCATTGGCTCTTGGAAAAGCTGGCTGCAAGGTGAGACACTTAGCTGTCTTAAAATATTCACTCTACATTTAGAACAAGTTTATAAATACAGAAAGAGTCAGCAGCTTATCTAACATTTGGTAATATTTTAGTGTGTACGCCTACTTTTGTTATTGGTGTCATTATATCTGAAAGATGTAATTTTCACATCCTTCTAACTAAATGGCTAGACATGTGGTTGTATAGGTGTACTTACCTGCTTGCAAATGCAAAAGGTCGTATTCTTTTTTCTGTTTACGGAACACTCAAGGTAACCTCAGTGACCCAACCTGACTTGATCTGCAGGTCCTAGTGAACTATGCCCGGTCCTCAAAAGAGGCTGAAGAAGTCTCCAAAGAGGTGAGCTCATTGATTCAAAAAGTAGTATTTGCAGATATACATTGTTTCGTATTATTTACCTGTCTGTCGATTCACATCATAAATTTTTAAGATAAGGACAACATGAAGACAGTTTTTAACTGGTGCATGGCCACAATGATTATTGGTTAATCGCGTTGGTTGTCACTAGTCCCACTCGAGTGACCAAATTTATGCTTTGCATAACTTTATTATTGTTATCTCTCTCCTTAATTCTCAGCGATGTTGGATAGTTCAGTCTGCATTGTTCTTTCATGTTTGGCCTCGTACAGGAATGCATATAGCTATTATTCTATTATCATTTGTGACCTCCTTTCTGAGTGAGCAACAACATATTTGTGCTGAATTCCCATTGCCATTTATGATTAAGTAAACATCACTCTTGTGTTATGTTTCAGAAGTCATCACAATGCAATGTTATACTTATTCAGTATTAGCTTTGATGATTTCATCGGCACATTGTAACTAATTTTTGGGACTAGTAGATAGTAAGAATAATATACAAAGAAATAGAAAGGTGATTCTCTAATGTTGTTGATTCAACAATATTGAAATGATATTTTTGTACAAATGAAAAAAGATCTAGTTATTTTAGTTCAGTTATGATTGAAATTTGGTTATAGATGTCTACCTAGAAATTTACTGATGACACCATTGAAAAAACGTTGTTGGTTTCTGGAGAGGTATCAACATTTGGAGATTTTGTTTTGTCAATTCACTTTTTTGTTTTTTTCCTCAATTTAACCTAGATACAGTCTGTCATATACCTATAAAGTTATAGTGTTATTATTGCAGATTGAAGCGGCTGGTGGTCAGTCTATTACCTTTGGAGGAGATGTTTCAAAAGAAGCTGATGTAGAATCTATGATGAAAGCAGTAAGTGCAGTTTGTTTATGGAAGAAAAATGGTTTCCCTTTTACCACCACTGAATATTTAAACTTGGGTTATGATTAGTTTATAAATTTTACCAGGCTCTTGATAAATGGGGAACAATTGACATCCTGGTAAATAACGCAGGTAGATCTCAATGGTAGTTTGCACTTTTTAGTTTCCTGTTTATTGATTTCTTTCTGCAAATAAAATAACATTCTGTAACCAGGGATTACACGAGACACATTATTAATGAGGATGAAGAAATCCCAGTGGCAAGATGTAATTGATCTAAATCTTACAGGCGTCTTCCTCTGTACACAGGTAGGTTTCCATCCATTCTTTTTTTCCTTTGCTACTTGAATTAAGTTTATGCACCTTACAGCTACACATTCTTTGCAGGCTGCCACAAAAGTAATGATGAAAAAGAAAAAGGTATTATTTGTTTCATTCTTCAAATTGGTTTGCACAGTATTACAATGATGGCTACAAATTGGACTGTAAATTCCCTTATATGCATTAGCTACTAACCCTATTAGGCATATTTTGAATTACATATGAGATATGAAAAATATTATGTATCAAATTAGTTAGAAAAACTACCCTTCAGTTCAGAAAGGTTTCATAACAGCAAAACTCCCCAGTCTCCCTTGAATGGTAGACCCGTCTCCCCGGTTACAAGCATACAGCTTGGTGACTCATGATTCTGTACTTTATTTCCTAGCAGAAGCACAAATTATGAAGGCTTCCTTGCAATGATTTATTGTGTTTCTAAAATTACATAGAGCTGAAAGGAAAAAAGATTATAAGACCGTTCCGCATTGCTAGTGCATAAGCATAAGTATGAGCTCTGCTCAGAAATTCCTTTTCTTTTTTGTGTCACATGGGCAGTAATATGCGTATTTATGTTTGAATGCAGGGAAAAATTATCAACATTGCATCAGTTGTTGGTCTCACCGGCAATGCTGGCCAAGCTAATTACAGTGCTGCCAAGGCTGGGGTTATTGGCTTCACGAAAACAGTTGCTAGGGAATATGCAAGCAGGAATATCAATGTGCGATCTTCATCTTTTCATTGTTAGCTCACCTAAAATTTAATGCTGTAACCCGACTCCTGAACAGTTCTGAATATTCACTCAGGTGAATGCTATTGCACCTGGATTCATTGCATCGGACATGACAGCCGAACTTGGAGAGGAGCTCGAGAAGAAAATCTTGTCGACTATTCCCTTAGGTATGGGTCGTAAGCTTTACCCTTTGGCTATCTGCATATCATACACAGATTACAGGTGTAACAGAAACCCCTCTTTAGAGAAACAATGCAACACTATACTCTCTGCACTAGCAACAAAGTTAATGTTGTCAGTCGCCACTAATGTTTCATGCAACTTCCCAGGGAGATATGGCCAGCCAGAGGAAGTTGCTGGGTTAGTCGAATTTTTGGCCCTGAATCCTGCGGCCAACTACATCACTGGACAGGTGCGTGCGACTATGACGATAGTACATGCTCTTTGGTTATTTGGAACTAAAAGGATCAGTTATTGAACCATCTCTTTGTGGCTCGGCCACCATGTGCAGGTCCTTACCATTGATGGTGGGATGGTAATGTAAAATGAGCAAGCTGATGGAGTTCCACAATGGCTCTGCCCTAGAGTGATGTTTTATGCATTGTGCACCGAACAATTTTGGGCTGTAGATTTAGGTTTTCTCTCTCGTACTTTTGTAATCTCATGCGGAATAAATCAGGTGTGAGCAAGTTCAAATGTGTGTTACGGTTGGTACTTGAAAGCAAGGTCAACAGACCAGTATTCGATATCTACTGGAGCAAGGCTGGTTCGGGTCGTTACGGTGTGCTATTATTTTCTGTTTTCATATATCTTTCAGGTTTGGTAATCTTTTGTTTTGTACATCTTTTTCTCGAATTATCGTGTTTCTTTGGTGTTTTATAGGCACTGGATGCTGGGGTGCGCCAATTGTGCGCCTCCAAATAGGCCCAGAATTGTTCTATCATGTGATCAAGATATTGTTGACTACCCTGCTCATGTTATTTTCGTTGCTCACTCGTCTTTCCCTTCTATTAGGTGTACGTGCGCTGAAACCCCCGTCTCTGACAAGTAATTGGCGTCTTGTCAAGTGGTTGCGTATGAAGCGAAGCAAGTATTTTTCAGTGAAGGGCGCTGAAATAGTGCATGATGGTGTCATATGTCAATGATCGCACAGTTTAATTGATGTTAATCTAGGATCAACGTGCCTCTGCAACGGCCTATTAGCAGAGGGCAGTTACTGAGCGTTTGTTGTGTTGCTCGAGTCTTGCCGATGAAAGCGAGCCAAACGCATGGCGTTGAAAAACTTAATATCTAAACGTTACGAGCCAAGCTTGATATCTGAACTAAATTGTGAGCGTTTGAGGTAATGCTGCATGCGATACAATATTTAGCCAAAGCAGGAGAAATAATAAAATTTTGACATATGTAGAACACATACGTGCACTATCATAGATAGAGTGAAATATTAACTTCTGTTCCTCGGCATAGGTTTCAAGATAAAACAAAATTTAGTACGAAAAAGTGATGCAAAATTACAGTATTTGGAAAGTGGATTTTTTTCTTCCATTTGTTGAAGATAACACGTGTTATATGGCGCACAGAACTTAGGCACAGGAACTGTGTAGGAATTGCAGCTCAAATCAAGATTTAGAGAGCACGCTTCCCCCAAACAAACTGTGAGCATCGCTAGCTCTACTCTTTTCACTCACTTCTCGAGGCACACACATATGCGGCAAGAGTCCAGGGTGCCCTACTCATAGGCTCCATGGACTATATCCACGGGTTGTTCCAAGCTATCAATACGTAGCATATTCCCATGTCATAGGCTCGTGTGGGGGTAGGGTGAGAACGTATTCTTAGGGCCTGTTTGGTTGGGCTGTGGCTGTGATAAAACTGTTGTTGGCTAGCTGTTTTAAAAAGCTGCTGTGGCTGTGGGAAAGTGACCATATGGCTTTTGGTTGATCCAAACCATCTACAGTATTTTAGAAAATGAGCACTAAAGTTTCAACACATTGCAAAAAGCTGGCAGAAGGTAGCTTTTTCAAATAGCTGAATTGCACTGCAAAGCCCACAGCTACCGTTAGCAAAAGCTGCTGAAAAGCTAGCCGTTTGGTTGGGTTGCAGCTTTTTTAGTGAAAAGCTACTGAAGAGCCCAACCAAATACCCATTTAGTATGTTTTCAAGTAACACATAAGGTAGGTGGACATGTTAACATACCCATGGCCGCGAAATGTGGCAACAGTTAGTTGTCCACATGTATAACAGTGTCGTGCCATCTGCTCGAACCATGTATGGTGCTAGACATTTACCGTCCGGTCCACGAGTGGAGCCGCGCGAATGAGTTAAGCCATAGCGTATAAGCAAACTGAAGAATTTATTGTGAACCATGAACTTGAGAGGTAGAGCGAGCTCGGTGCATAAGCTGATTGTTCTTGTGGTTGCAACATAGTTTGCGGGAGAATAGGCGCTTCAGTGGTTAGGCACGCCAGAGAGGAGTATCTAAAGGTAATGTAAAGCTGATGCAGTTGTTATAAAAAAAAATCATAACAGTGTTATTTTCTCATACAACAAGTCTATCAGGTGCTAACCTATCCAGATGAAAGGTACAGATTAAGTGGCGACTATTTATCTTATAATGCTCTTGCACCAGCGATCTGCGTTGAGCATATCACTTTTTTTAGAAGCCATACCAATTTAGATAGGCTAACAAACCCCAACGAAGATTTGCTGGATCGCCCTTGTCAAGAATTAATGTTGCAGACCCGGAGAAGATTAGGGAGTTAATTCTCACTTGAACTCAGTTATGCTTGCTGCTTGGTATCATTGCTCCTCCTCCTAGACTTACTTTTTTCCTCTTTTTTTCCTTCCAAAGTTATACACAACAAAATGAAGAAAAGTACCATCAAACATAGCTGCTTAAGCCTAATAATAATTCCGCAATGGCGCTCCCGCCTCGATCACGGCGGCCGGTCGCGCCTGCGCAGCCTGAAGTTGGGCAACTGCACGCACCCGCCGCTACGTAGCTACGACGCTCTCACCACGCTCGTCTTGCGAGACACGGCCGTGGAGGAAAGGGTGTTCGACGGCTGCGTGCGGGTGCAGGCGTTGCACCTCTGATCCTGCCGCTGCGCGGATCAGAACCCGCCGTCTGGTGGTCGATGCGCCACGTTCAACGATCAGGGAGCTCGTCGTGGAAGGCTGCTCCTTCACGGAGATCGAGCTGCGCGCCGTCCCCATGCTCGTCCGCTTGGCGTGCCTGACCAACAGCGTGGAGCTCGAGTTCGGCTCCGTTCCCAGCCTCACGCACGTAAACCTCACCTTCTCCTTCAAAAGCCATCACAACCTGGCGCCGCGCCGTGAGGTCGGTGACTTCCCCGGGAACTCCCCGACTATGACGAACTCGTCATCCCGTTCACCGGGCCGAGAAAATGGATCGTGCCACGGTATCTAGACAAGCCATTGCGCGACCTCAAGAGGCTTCTTGTCGCCGACGTGCCTTCGAATTGGGATGTCTCGTGGCCGCGCCTCCTCCTGGTTGCCGCGCCGTCGCTCGAGGTCCTGCACATCCATGTGGCCGCCTCGGAGGAGAAGCGACGGTCGCGACGTAATGTGGCAGAAGTCGAAGCTCCGGCACAGTCGGCTCAAGGAGCTCGTCATGACTGGGTTCAAACAAACGTCGCGCCAGATACAATTCGTGAGGTATATCGTGAGGGTGTGCAGATCGCTGCAACGCGTCGTTCTGCTCAAGGATGGTCATGTTCGGTACAAGGGGCTCGGGGATTGGGAGATGGTCAGGCAACCAGAGTGACCGTGGATCGACGTTGATAAAATGGTGGTGAGGAGAATGGTCAAGTCTGGGAGATGTTGGTCCAGACCTCGAGTTGAAGTGGTCTTGAGATGATCTCTTTGATTATTCTCATAGTTTTTGAAGCCTGGCCACAGGGCTCCAGTAATTTATGTGCAAGTATGGCCGGTGCAGAACATCTTTCTCAGTTTTGTTTGAATTCCTACGTAGAGGACGGGGTATTGGCTCTATGGAGCCATGGCTCCACTACTCATCACCCTTAGATGCATCTGATGTAGTGCTGATTACGAAGCATTCAACCGTGTTATGGCATAGGGTTTTTTCTTTTTAGAGTAGTACTGGGCTCCACACAGCACGAAGTGCACAGTGTACTGCTAAAAGCCCAGCTGTGAGGTTATCTACGTAAACACAACAAAAAAAAACGATTTTGGAATCATATAATCATCTCGTTGATGTAAAAGAAGAATCAATGCGATTCAGTTTCAATATACATCATCTATTTTAAATCAGAGATAGTGTTAAGATACAAATTACAGAAGCAGGAGAAAGTTTGCCGTGATTTTTAGGAAAAGGTAAATATATGCAAATTTCGCTTAATCTTTGTGGCCACTCGCCTGTACGTGCGTCAACCATTCGTTGCTGCGAGTCAAATGAACTGGTCTACCCGTCTTGTTGGCCTAAGGCTTTTGTGGTGAGGGAAGCCTAATGTCCTTGGTAGACCTGCCGCTACGGGAAGCCCAACAACCCAGTATTTGAGCCCATCCCGACAAGTTCATAGAAAGATACGGAAAAATCAGAAAGTATCTGGTTGTTCATGGAAAAAAAGGAGGAAAAATCAGGTAAATTTTGCCTATCTTTGTGGGACAACCGTATATAAGTGTTTTATAGGACAATCTATAGGTTTTTTTTTGAGAGAATCTATAGGTTTTTCTTTGATCGGCCTTGGTAGACCTACCGCTACGGGGAGCCCAAGTCCTGCAACACTCATCACTCCGATAACTGGGAAGCCCAAAAGCCCAACAGCCCCCAAAGGCCCATTCCGATAAGTTACGTTGGCGGCCGCTCTGCTCGTCAGCCCGAACCCGTGCTCAGTCACTGCGACGCGAGGCCCGACCACCACAACACCCGGAGGATGGCTACTCCGGCCGGCGAGGCCGCCGGCCCGGGGGCGCCGGAAGCAGCTGCGCCGTTCTCCGCCCACCGCATGGAGCGTATCATGATCCCCGCCGCTGTCGCCGGTGAGCCGGCCTCCACCCACCCTACGCTTCCATTCCGGCCTCCGTTTCTTGAAGTCAAGACCTTGTCCTGGCAGTCACTAACTTCGGGAAACATTTTCGATCCGTTTGAGTTTGCTGATTTGGCTGCGTTGCAGGTGTGGTCGGAGCTGGGTTCGGGCTGCTGTCGCGGCACCGGGCGCGCCTCGGCGCTCTCCGTGCTGCCGCCACCTACGCCGCCAACCTCTCCATCGTCGCCGGATGCTACGGAGGTGAGGCATTAGATTTGTTCCGTCGTTTGCAACTATGAGATGAACTTAATCTACTTGTTCGTTAGTTGGTCTTGGGTGTTAACAAAGTGCGGCTTGGAATTCTAAATTGTGCATTGGCACTTTGATTTTGGATGCTTGGGGTAGAGTTTCTTCTCCTGCTAGGATGGTGTCCTGGTGTGGGAGGCGTCAGGTTGAGTTGTTATATGCTGGTGTGAGGTCACTGCAGTGATTTCAATGTTTACTGGCATCCAGCACAATTTTCTAAATATTGTCACTGCAGAATAGCCGGATGTCTGAATTCACTGCTAAATGTTGGACAAGTGTGCTATCTGTCTGAAAAATGTTTCTCTTTTAGAACTATCATTATTCAGCATGATAGAAAGACACTGCCGCTGTGTGGTCAGATGGAGGATTGAGATCTGTGATATCCTGAGAGGATATTTAGTCTTTAATCCCCTGATTCTTTTTTCATGTACTATATTGATGTGCACTCCTTGCTTAGTTGGACATGTGTTATGAATGGGACTGAAATGATTTTGGAGGCAGGCTGCGTGGAACATTTTGTGTAGATGGTATCATTGATTTAGAGTGGAATGTTTTTCCTATTTCTAGTGCATCATTTGAGATGCCGAATATTCATCTCTTTTACCTTTGAACAAAGTGGATTTTGATTTGGGTGAAGCATCCATACTCATTTTAGTTGGAGATTGGATATGATGATTGCCCGTGCTATGAACCTTTAGCGAACTGTTATGCTCTAACCATACGAACAGCTAAAATTCACCCACTGCCTTGATATATTAGGAGCTTCCAGGATAGAGGGATATGATTGTCCATGATACTCGACATAAGCAGTACTTCTAGAATCATGCATAAGCAGTACGTGGTGCTATGAACAGGTATAAGGTTAATGCAAATTAAAAAAAAATGATTACCTTAGTCAGTGTCACTTCGTTATCATTTGGTTGAATTGCTCACAAAGTAAATCGTCCCTTATCAGATCATCCCTGTGCTGTTCTTCAATATTTTGATAACCATGATTTAAGGTCCTTTCTCATCAGTAGTGAGATAGCCAGCATTCTGGCAGACTGGCAGCTAGAACCTTGCAGCGAATTGCCCATTGCAGGACGTTTTTATGCCTGTTTGATATATTACTAGTTACTTCCAGCACTTGATCAGCGAAAGAATGTGCACAGGGATTTCTTGCTCAATATCGCTGAAAAATGTGGAATTTACCGGTTATATGCTGAACTAAGATGTAGCTGTGGTCCTATATGTGTTCTTGGAATAATTAACTTCTCATGGGTTTACCGTAAATTTGTTTGTCATGGCTGAACGCGCTTGCCTTTACGGGATTGAATATGGTATATGTCTTGACATTTGGTTCGTGTACAAGTTTCATCTGGTGATCGCTTGATTATGGGTTTGCATTTCAGGAAAATAAGTTAAACATATAACTAAAGACTGACTTTGACCGTATGCAGTGACCCACACTCATGTGCAGCTTTTGCCATAAACTAGCTAAATGCTCTTGCGTTGCTACAGAAGAAAAAAATTGTATTGCTTAAGTTGTTTAGATGCCTATGCCATCACAGTACCTAACTTTGTGGTAAATAATAGTTATCTCAAAATATACATCGATCGGATATTCGAATAAACTATAATCAAAATATGATGGTACATATATCTACCACATAGAATGGATGGAAATTATGATAATTTCCTGACAAATTAAGGGGTAGCCTCAGTGGAGGCGAATGGATCATCACCAACTCAGGTCTTTATAGGAGTATGACTTATGTTTTTTCTCAAGTTTTGAAATGTTTGTTATCTCATGTGAAGGAATTGAGATCACAGAGGACATGTTTGAGTAAACTAGTGAAGCATATACTTCTTTGATATTCAGGGGCACGTGAACTTGCAAGAGATGCTCGAGCTTCAACACCTGATGACCCCATGAATTCTGTTGTTGGTGGGCTAGCAAGTGGAGCTGTTCTTGGTCGTATACAAGGTTAGTCATTATATTGCACAAGCATATGCGGACTTCTGTTTCTTTTCATACTTAGGGTCAAGTATTTTTAATAACAGTATTTCTTTCTTTCAGTAAACTAGCATTACAGTATGGCTCAGATCACGCAAACTGTTGCTCGATTGCTCATTTTTGTTATTGATTTTGTTACCAGAATGCACCAGCAAACTTAGCTATCTGAAAGTATTATGTTAATTATTACACACTCACTAGCAGATGCAAGATACATATTATATTAAATTAATGATTGGAGCCATGAAAAGATTTGACTGTGATCAGTTTTTTGCATTCAGGTGGAGCTTATGCAAATGTTTAGAAGTTATGTGCTGTGCCAACTTAAGACATGATCAAAACAAATTTTTAGCACATGACCTTCTAGTGTAATGAAGGCTCTTTTGTTTTCGACATAGACACAAGGTAGGATGGATCTCGTCCGCAACATCCTAGAGTGCATTTGAACGCCACCTTAGGGTTGTGTTGTTCTCTTCATTCACCAATTTACTACAACCGTGGGCATGTGTCCGTGTGGGTAGTAGTAACTAGTAAAGGCTACTATTACTGAAGATGGTTGTATTCCCATATTCAGTGAGATGCCGGATTGCCTACAGGCTACAGCACTTCGTACATCCAATCTTGGGCCTCCATGGGATCTTTTGATCTCGATTCGAAGAAAGTACTAGATTGAATCTGCCACCTCGCAAGCTTCAACATCATTATAGCTAATAGCATGTACTGCATGTAGATTATAGTGAATTTTAAGGCTTTATTTCCCACGATAAGTAGCTTTTCTGATTGATCTCCAATCATTCTAACACTAATCTTGTTCAATAGCTAAAGATATTTGACCTTGGTTTCCACTGGGTATTTCAGAGCAATCAATGATCTTGCTGAGCTCTAATATTGTGCAAATCTCAATATATTCAGTTCGATATGAATGGAAAGAGGCACTGTTGATTTGTTGAAATTTCCATAGCTGAAAACTAATCTGCTCACTTGGATTAATTGGGTGTTACGAACTTATCTTCATTCTCCTAAACTTGTCAAGGAAATTTTGCATTAGTTGAAATAAAATTTCAACCGTAAGCTCAAATCAGGGGTAGGCTTTCATGTTTGGGATTGTATTTTAATAGTCTATATTTCTATCAGTTCAAGTTGCCCTTCTATAGTTCGGGACAACTTAGAGTCAAACCTCTTCGAATGTATTTATGTTAAATTTTGCTGGTCAGCTGTGCGCATACATCTGATCATTTCTTCTCTTTTGAGATCATCGGATCATTTCTTTTTAGTGGCAGGTGCATGTTGTGAGCATTAACATTCTCTAATATTCTAAGAAAGAAAACGGCGAATATTTTCGGTGAAAATTCTAGTGTTTAAAAAACTTGGAGAAAGTTGCATTGGCCTGTATCTGTACACCCTAAGCCACATGAACAACGCCTCATCATTTCAAATTTTCCTCAATGATTGTAACTGCAGGTGGTCACTTTGGGGCAGTGAAATATGCAGTCACCCTAGCGGTTGCTGGTACTGCATTGGACTACGCCACACTGAAGCTGAGCCCTCAATGGCATGTTTGGAAAGAGCATTTCTCTGTAGATACGAAAGACTGGTTTACTCTACCTGAATGGTCACCTATCCAAGTGCTGGATGAGGAGGCCTTGGCAAAGAAACGAGAGCGAGAGGAGAAGCTATTTGCGCAGCGGGCACTGGGTAAACTTAACAAGGAGGAATCCTAGCTGCCGTGCTTCAGAGAACTGCATAATGATATAGGTTCAATGATTTTGTTAAGGCGTTATATGTCTCCCAAACCAGTGTTAGAAACATTGCGAATTTGTACCTCTTTTTTTCCCTGAGCTTCTGAAATTTCCATTGAAATGAGAAAACCCTTGTAGTACTGGAGAGTTAATTTGGGCGGCCAAAATATCTGCAATGGTGCTTGTAGTACTGCTTGCACCTTCGTTTTGGGAGTAAAATGTTTGGACCTCGAATCAAAATATCCGGTATTATAAGTGCAATTTTTTTTATATTATCTTTTTGCAGGATTTATTCTGTTCTGTTCTTAGGAATCTTGGAGAACTTAATCCAAGCAAAAAATTCCTGTGAGAGTTGTTTGGACTGTTGGATTGATTCAGAGGAATTTTATGGTAAAGAGAATCTTCCTGCACATTTTGGAGGAATTCTAACATCAGGTCTAATCTCGTGTTACATATACCTTGAAGAGTTCCAACGTGTCTTCTATCTTTCCAACGTTCCTGTATTTTTCCGTGATGCATGTAAAACAGTAGTTTCAGTAATACATGTGGTTTTGCTTCCTGGAGGATTAAAAATGAACATGCATTGAACAGAAACATGTAACGAGTTGGCCATTAACCAGCACCAAAATAATTCTTCTTTTTGTGGATGAGCACTCAGTTCTCCTGCAGGCTCTTCTTCTTCTTCGTCGTCCTTTCTTCTTCTTTTCTCTCTCTCCGGTAGGCGGCTCTAATCGTACCATCCCCATAGTCCGAAGGACCCGAAAAGGAATGAAACTTCGAAATGATTTACTACGGCCCAGCTATGGGTAATCAATCATCCATTAGGCCCATACAGGCCCAAAAGCCCACAAGAGGTCTAGGGTTTCCTCCGTCTCACAGGGTTTTATCGCTGCGCAGCACATATATAAGCCTCACGCAGCCGCCTCCCTGCCTGCTCAGCCCTCCATTTTCATCTCCTCGCCGCCGCCGCCGCCGCGCTAGCCCAGCTCGCCGATAGCTATGGGTAAGCTCCCCGAGGATTTTATCTCCGTCGTCTCTGATTGATTTGGTTCTTGAGTATCCCACGGATCTAACATTTTCTTGACCAATGGCTGCAGCCCGGATCAAGGTGCACGAGCTGCGGGGGAAGAACAAGACGGAGCTGCAGGGCCAGCTCAAGGACCTCAAGGCGGAGCTCTCCCTCCTCCGCGTCGCCAAGGTCACCGGCGGCGCTCCTAACAAGCTCTCCAAGATGTACGTTCCTTTTACTCTTCCTCTCCTGTGTAGCGTAGCGTAGTTCTTGCCGGTGGTTCGTTCGTGCTCACAGGTGGTGATTCTTGGGTTGCGTCTCAGCAAGGTGGTGCGCACCTCGATCGCGAGGGTGCTCACGGTGATCTCGCAGAAGCAGAAGTCGGCGCTGCGTGAGGCGTACAAGAAGAAGAAGCTGCTCCCGCTCGACCTCCGCCCCAAGAAGACCCGCGCCATCCGCAGGCGCCTTACCAAGCACCAGGTGAAACTTTATTCCTTCCCGTCCATCTACCTCTGTTGCGTTTCTTCCTTGATAGAAATTTTATTTGCTATGTTGTGCCCATCCCCATTCTCGAATTATTTAGGGTTAGATGTTGTGATTAGCCAAACTGCTGTGATTGATCTAAATGATGTGCTACATGTCACCTGTTCTTGTGTGCAAGATGCCTCTTGTCATGTTACTGATGTGGATTAGTACAGCGAATTGTGTCAAATATACTACAGTTAGAGTGACATGTCATTGTATTTTCTACGTCTTGCTAATCAGTGTTGGCTGGTGGTTTTGTTTATGAATTCCTTCTGATGGTGATGTTTGAATTGGCATGGTATGGTTGCTGTGAAGCTGTTGGTCAAAATAAGTGTTGCAGGGTGTCATACTATGGTTAATTGTGTGCTGTTGACAAACTATCTACAACAATATTTTTGCGTGGCTTGACTAAGTACAGTTTTAAATTGTGAATATAATTAATGGGCTGAGTGTTTGTGGGATCAGGGGTGCTTGTTTAATGTATGTTGGGTAATCCACATGCTGTTCTGCTTGACTAAATACAGGCTTTAGGCCCGGTTGTATTAACCGTTTGTGATGGAATAATGACAATGTGACATAGAGTTTCAGCTGTATGGTAACCAGCAATTTCTTACTGGTTGTAAGAGGTAAGAACATGAAGACATCCGTGTAGGTAGTTGCTAGTCGAAACTGAATGATTGCTTCTAACACTGGTCTTTGGTCTTTGATTATTATGTGAATCACACTGCATATCTGGAATAGTTCTCTAGATATGTTATCTTTGTTTATGTTCTACATATAGTTGGTTGGTTGCATCAGTGTTGGTTTTATGTTTTCCTTTTCAAGGAGAAAAAATCATCAATGATGTAACTTCTCCAATTGTGGTATTCTGTTTTGCTTTTGAACTATTTGTGACCTTTTGGTTACTTATTTGCTCTGTCCTTACTGTACAGCTCTCATTGAAGACCGAGAGGGAGATGAAGCGTGAGAAGTATTTCCCCATGAGGAAGTATGCTATCAAGGCCTAGGTTAGGAACACATGTTTTACCCGTCCACAGGTTTTGCCCAGAAGTTGCCTGAATTTTATGTTCCGTGCAGACTCATTGTCACTTAAGTACAATGTATTTGATCTACTGCGTGAAATGACAACTTTTGCTTATTAACATTGATCTGGTTATAGCTTCTTGTTGATGATGGAATGTGATGGTTATCGTACCTTCTGAGTTTGCAGTTATTCATCTGATTGGGTAATGAGGCTGCTAACTGTTCATCTTCAGTGGATGCGCCGAGTTTTGCATGGATCTGGTGGTGAAATAGTGGTCCTTATTAGTTTGAGCTTCCCCAGTTTCTGGCTGCTGTGGGCCTTCTACCAATTTTAATGATGCAACCTTAGTTTGAGATATAGATGTACTACTAGGCAGGTACCAGCAAACTTTTGGGATACGGCGTAGATTCATGGGAGGGCATAATGCATTTGGTAGCTTTTCTGAGCATGCTGAAATACCCTAAGGGAGCTTTTCAATCCTTCATCGTAACCCATTCAAACGAACGAGGCCTCTTTGTGCTCCTTGTTCCTAATGGTACTAGGGGCATGTTTGGTTGGGCTGTGGCTGTTGACAAAGCTGCTGTTGGTTGGTTGTCTAGAAAAGCTGTTGTAACTGTGGGAAAGTGAACATATGGCTTTTGGTTTATCCAAATTATCTATAGCATTTTGGAAAATGAGCATAAAAGCTTCAACACATTGCAAAAAGCTGGCAGAAGATAGTTTTTCAAACAGCTAAATTTGCACTATAAAGCCCACAGCTACCGTTGGCAAAAGCTTTTGAAAAGCTGGCTGTTTAGTTGGGCTGCAGCTTTTTTCAGTGAAAAACTGCTGAAAAGCCCAACTAAACACCCCTACCTCCCCGTTCTTATATGGTTTGGTAGCATCAAATCGTCTATTTTGCGTCTGCCAAGATCGGCGTCGACTGAAACCATGAAGGTAACTAGCCGGTGGCTGCTGTTCGTATTTGGTTATCGATAACATATGTTACGTAATCACCTTTTGTGGCGCAGTCATGCAATCAACCTCTGGAGTGGGCACAAAGTTAAAAATGATTTTCTAAATGTTTTTGATGATTTAGTACGTAGAGTATGCTAATACCTTCTAAATTTCAAGCCAAACTTAAAATATATTAGACTAAACAAAATGATTAATTTTCTTTAAATGGTAGCATTTACGCATTTCTTTTCCTTTTGATTTCTCAATAGCCAGATTTTTCTCATTTTTTCACTCCGAGTGTAGAATGACTTGAACCTAAAAATTTTGCAATTTGCACCACCCCTTGAGTTGATTTCAAGATACATATTAGGTTTGCATAATAAATGACGGAACTAGCTTGCAATAGAATAACATACCAAACCCGTGTCGCCTCTTAATAATATGACAAGAGATTAAAAACAATCAGACAACTATTAATTCTTGGAGGATAACTCTTCACATCTGCATGCCGATCCTTGATCTGAGTTTCAATCTCATTCTTTTGATGAGGTGAGTAGCGATAAGGTTTCACATTGATAGGCCTAATCCCTAGCACTAATTAAATATGATGGTCATAAGGGCGATGAGGAGGAAAGTCTTGTAGTTCCTAGAACCTGTCAGAGTTTACTGTGAAAACCTCCTGGATTTCAGGTGGAATGAACGGAATCATCCACTTCATCAAGAGCACAAAGCTAAATGACATTGGCCACAACACCAGTCTTCATGAGTGCTTGAAGTTGAACAGAAGCGGTGCTAGAGAACTTAGCCAAATCATCCTTAAATACCCCTGAGTGTAATTCTTTTGCCTTCATATATAGGTAAACCTCATGGTTTTCTTTTCCAATAGACCCACATGAGGCTCCATTCCTGTAAGCCGCCCATGGCCAAGATGATGTCGACTGAACACCCAACACTATCTAGTCACTGACCATTTATAGCAAACCGATGCTGACAATTTTTATTTTTTAAAGTCTAAAATTTCCGTTTTTGTTTTGTTCTTTGTTTTTTCTGTGTACTAGCCATCACATTACCATCCAAGGTCTAATAACGTCTACTAAAATCTCAGTCGACTGGCATGTAGACACACCTTGTGATAAACTACTAGCCCATACAAGTGTACAGGTTGACGCAAACCGATGCTGACAATTTCCAAAAGATATAAAATATCTCTTTTATCTAATCAGCGCAGGAACCTTTGAGGAAAACAGCTGGAAAGTACATATTCGGATAATACACATGTCAAGATAAGTGTGTACAAAGAAAACATGATAAAATCAGAGCCGCCAGAGAGGGTGCGAACAGGGGGACGGTCCTTGAGCGCCCTGTAGGACCGCCGCACCCCTAGAAGCCCTCGGATTTCAACGCCCTTTAGCATATGTATTCCTGGCGATGCGTATTTTCCCACATAAGAGGTCAATTTGCGAAAACAAACACTAGAGTGCTGTTGGAACAGAGAAGAAAGATTCAATCTATCAGAAGGGAGTTCTCCGATAGTTATCCACTGAAATCACTCATTATCATAGTTTCAATAGGGCTATGTAATCTCCACCTCCATCGTCAAGAACAAGTCCGAAGATTGGCTTGTATTTGTTCAATCTATCAACATGATCTTTCTTTTCTTTATGTTCCTGATCCTTCAATGATTTTGAGTAGTTCTATCAAGGCAACTTTAGGGTTATCAATATCAAATATCATTTTATTTTAAAATTTTAAATTTAGTGGATTAAAAATTTAGAACTGTGCATTCTATTGGAATTTTCAAACTTCAGGAATTAAAATTTTAAGCAAATTTTGAATGTAGTAAAATTTGAACATGGACAATATAAATCTGAAATTCAATATATTAAAGTTTGAACTTGAAGACTTGCTTCACCTTATCGACTTTTGAGATAATTCAGAGATTTGAATTTGAAATTCAAAGTGACACGTGCTGGGATGTGTAAAACAGAAAAGCATTAGGAATGACCAGACAGGTAATAAAGAAAAAAATTAGAGCCTAGAAGTTTAATCTGAACGTAAATAGCGGCAAGTGTAGAAGATTACAAACCCGAAAGGCTAAATGTGCAATTTTGTCTTTGTTATATAAGATGGACGGGTTTAGTATAATCTCATCAGAATAGAATCCATGATGGTCTAACATGCTCTATACTACTATCTTCTAGAAAAGAAAAATATCCTGGGGACATTTTGATAGACAACGTAATAGGTCCACTACATCTATATGACAAAATGTTAAAGGGGAATTTTCAGAGCTAGGAAACCTGTGAATGTAATTTCTCTTCCTATTGGAAGGACAACAGGCACCGCATGCCGCGCAGTCCTTGCATTTCAATTATCTCACATCAACAACCGAGACAAAACACTAAATTTTTATGAAGAAATTAGTCTAATAAATCGTCGAGAGAAATACTGGATCCGTACGGCGGATTCTAGTCGACAAAACATTTTATTCCTTTTATCATATCAAGTGCCGTGCCTTGCTCGTCAAAACATATTTCCATGTCTCCGACAAGAAATCACCAAAGCAGGTCGTTTGTTGGCAGACGTTTTCCTTGCAGGAAGTGCCATGCTGGTGACATCGAGATGAAGCACTTTTCTTCGTGACCAATTCTTCATTACTTCCTTATCTCCTTGCACAGCGTCCTGGCCAAGAAAATTGTGGATATTGCTTGTTTCATGTCGTCAAGTCTACAGGTAGGGACGAACTGAAAACTCTGTCCTTTGCCTTCAGAGCCTACGGAAGCAACATGAAAGATAATATGCCATGCATTAAGACAGTGAGAAGCCGACGAAACAATGTGTACGCGTCACAGAAGTTTTGGTTTATTTGCTTACTTCTTTGTCCCAGTTGGTGCACAGGGTAATTGACAGCAGCAATAGCATCTGCACGACGAGTCCGCAGATTATTCCGAACCACAGTCCCTGAAAGTTCAGACCCGTATTTTTTGAGAGGTTTCTCCAAATCAGATAATAGAAGTTGAACTAGAACTTTATATGTGAGGAGGGTAGTGAAATACCATTCCACCAAGATGGTAGACAAAGGCAAAACATAATGCGGCTGGAACACCAACAAGGTAGTATGCACCGAGATTGACACAAGCGCCAATCTTTTGCCAGCCACAGCCCCTAGCAATACCTGAATTTTTTTTATCAAGTATCCCCCACTGCAATCAGTATATGAGAATAATGTTCCCTCAAATGATAGGTATTGCTCATCAATCATGATACACAAGCAGACACATTCCAACCCAAAAAAAGTTGTACAGGCAGACATAGTTCTAGCAAGAAAAACAAGACAAGAGCAGATCAAAAGGTGAAATCAGAAAATAGGCTCCATGTAATTGCCGATTTTGCGTTATTTGGAGCATCATCTATACTACCTGAAAGAACACATTGCAGATCATCAAAAAAGATTGACACAGCAAGAATTGGCATCATTCTGGCAACGTATTCCACCACCTCCTCCTCGTTGCTGTATGCATGCCCCCATAAATTGCGCACCAAAATCATAACAAGTCCTAATGCTATGCCCGTCACGAGACTCAGAACCATGATCACACGAGTAGCCAGACGGGCCGCTTGCGGTCGCCCGGCACCAAGCTCGTTTGAAACACGAGTACTACAATGGCAAGATAGATTTCATTGCCACAAGAACTCGATGGTGAATATAGGCATGGTAAGGTTTATGAGTTTGGTTGTTCAATCTGACCTTATTGCTGCACCAAGCCCAAACGGGATCATGAATACTAACGAACCCGTGTTTAGACTGCAGGAAATTCAGCAGTTACTATCAGAGAAGGGCAAACGGAATGTGAAATACGCCATGAAAATGTAACTCACCTGATGGATAATACCGACGCCTCGAGCTTAGGATTTGGGAGAAGACCGGAAAGAAGTACCAGAGCTCAAATGACCACCACTCCAAGCTGTGTAGATATAGGATGAAATTCAACCGAAGATGGAACACGAAAATTCTCTCTGCAATTAAAGGGGTGCAAACTCAAACTCACCAAACCATCAGAGCAGATGGAACGGCAAGTCTCAAGAAGCTAACGATGTCGTGAAATGCCTCCTTCGAGAGCCCTGTCCATGTGCTCTTACAGGATGGAGAGAGCCTGATGTAGAGAGCCAAGATGGACACATTGCTCAGATACGAGATAGCATTGGCCAAGGCAGCACCCTTGTTGCCCAGCCCAAGCTTGTAAACCAGCAACCAGCACACCAGCACATGATTCAGCGCCGTGACGCCTGAGCTCATCATCACCGGGAGGACGATGTTTTGCGTTTGCAGGAACCGGACATGGCACTGCAGCGGTCCATACACAAACAGCGCTGGAATCATCCACCTGATGTAGCTCCCTGCTCCCATAGCAATCTCTTGGTCCTGGCCGAAGAGCAGAAGGATCTGGCCGGTATACGCCCAGATTACAGCAACCACAAAGCTCACCAGAGTGAGCACGAAGATTGCCCTCTGCTTGTAGATACCAAGAAGATAGTACTGCTTTGCTCCGAAGGCTTGCCCACACAGTGTATCCAAGCTGCTCGCCATGCCAGCCTGAAATAATTACGAACAAAGCATTCAAGATGCTGTTAGTTGTTCAGGAGGTCCGACATATGAAAGGGATGAAATTCACATTATATACCAACAAGCTGAAGCCGGTGACAGCGGCAAAGGAGGTGGCGATGGAGGCACTGGAGAGAGCGAGCTCACCGAGATGACCGACAAACATGACAGATATCATCTGGACGCCGTTCTGCAGGAGACATCCAGCGATGAGAGGCCCGGCAAGGTAGAGCTGCTTCTTGACCTCAGTCACTACGAGGCTCTCTCCTAGCCCTCCTTTATTCTCAATCTTGCCTCGAACAAGGGGCTCCTCCATGCTTGGCACCATACCTGAGACTTCACACACTGCTTCTGAACAAGGTAGGTGTTTACAAGTGAAGTGAAGTGATATTTATCAAGTACATGGAAGAATATACCAGTCAAATCATCAATATTATATAGGCCTGCAACTCCAAGGCCAAATGCAGCAAGGAAACCGAGAGGAAACAGAGGCCATAACTTGGCAGCCAAGTTCAACATGCCTCAACAAGTCAAAAATATCGTAGTCAAGTGGACTAAAGAACTCATGTGAGGTTTGGCAGCCAAGTTCAATACAACTTACAGAATAGACTATCCGGCAAACATGGGTGAATTGGACAGTTAAGAATTAAAAAACAACGCTCGATTAGGGCAAGGATTCTATTTTCTCTTTGTTCGTCATAAATTTAAGTGCAGTTAGACTTGCACTACTAGTCAAAAGTTCAAGCTACAATCATACATGTACTCCTAGGTAAAATCAATCACGCACTACCTTTTGCCCACTTGTTGACAAGACTGTTTGAACTGTAGTTCCTTATTTTTATTCTCTGTTTCTCATGTGCCATGCCTGACCCCTCAACGTGCTATGACTGATTTCACAATGCATATAGAAAGGACATCTCCTCGAGATCCACTGCCATCAGCTAATAAATTAATTAACGAGGCCCGTGGTTTGGAACTGCAAAAGTAATCAGAAATTTAGCATGGGTACTTGAATGCATTGGAGTTAAGTGGAGGAGATTTTCAGACGCCCGTCGTCGGAAAAAATGGCATAAACAGCCTCCAACCGTGGTCAACGACAAAATTAGTCCGGTGACGAACACAAATGTAAAAATGACCCCGCGACGGGCTCGACAGGCGGCACGTGTCCGCTATCGTGCTCACCGGCCGCGATGATCTCCTGTCGCGCTGGGCCGCGACTGGGCCACGTATCGCACACGCGGGCCGCGACAGGCCACGTATCCCGTACGCGGGAAGCGACAGGCCGGGAAATTTTTAAAAAATGGGCCATCGCTTCGGCTGGCCGCGACAGGCCGAAATTTTAAAAAAAAATCTAAGACTTATATGTGATATTCCCCGATTTTTTAAAATCACATATAAGTTCTAAAAAAATCTGAAAAAATTCATACCGGTTTATGATGGAATGAGATATACACAAGTAAATTTTCGCAAAATAATATGTCTATTTGTGACCTGTGTAAAAAAAATCAAATCAAATAAACCAAAAAAAAAGAGTACCACGACTGTTGCGCGATAGGTACACTGTAGCACAGTACTCTTTTTTTGTTTATTTGATTGATACACTGTTGCGCGATAGGTACACTATAGTGCAGTACTCTTTTTTGGTTTATTTGATTTGATTTTTTTTACACAGGTATTATTTTACGAAAATTTACCTATGCAAGGTATCGCGGTACTGTAGCACGATAGGTACACTGTAGCACAGTACTCTTTTTTTTGGTTTATTTGATTTGATTTTTTTACACAGGTCACAAATAGGCATATTATTTTACGAAAATTTACCTGTGTATATTTCATTTCATCATAAATCGGTATGAATTTTTTCATTTTTGGGAACTTATACGTGATTTTAAAAAATCAGGGAATGTCACATATAAGTCTTAGATTTTTTTGAAATTTCAGCCTGTCGCGGCCTGGCCGAAGCGACGGCCCTTTTTTTTTAAATTTCCGGCCTGTCGCTTCCCGCAGTGCGCGATACGTGGCCCAGTCGCGGGGGCCTGCTGGCTGTCGCGCTGGCCCAGCGCGACAGGAGAGCGCGATAGCGGACCACGTGCCGCCTGTCGAGCCCGTTGCGGGGTCATTTTTGCCTTTGCGTTCGTCGCCGGGCTAATTTTACCGTTGACCGCGGTCGGGGGGCTATTTATGCCATTTTTCCCCCTCGTCGCGTAGAGAGCAGAAGCCCCTAATTCAGGCATTGTTATTATGTAGCTTGTAAGGAAGGGGGGAAGAACTAGTATTAGATACAGAGCAAACTCCTGAGCCCCGCTTGGGAGCTCCTCCCTCTGTCTAATAATATAAAACACACACATATTTTAAAATTTACAATTAGATTTATAATGTTTTAGTTATGTGACATAAAATTGGTACCGTTGGATTCGTTTTCGAAAGTACTTTCTAATGATATCACTTTAATGTCACATAAACAAAATATTATAGATCTAATTGTAAATCTTGGGATACGTGTGCGCCTTGCATTGTTGGACAGGGAGAGTAGTATTTTTTCACACCAGTAGGCATAATCCGCTTGTAATTTACTTGTCAAAAGTAAAACCCTTTGAATACAAACGGAATTATATTCCCTTGTAAATGATGTTTGGGTATAAACCAACCTTGAGTTGAGTGATCCAAGGTGCAATGAAAACTCTATGCAAGAAGACGACTTCACGTCGGCAAGTTACAAATTCGTAGATTGATTTTGCCTTTGAGCAACTAATCAATAGATTGATATTTGCAACGAATCAAGGAATTGGTTCAAATAACCGAAGGAACACAAAACTGATTTCTGAAATCAAAACTCAATCTCTTAAAGAGGGAAGAAATCGATCAACACCAAATCCATCTTTGAACTCAGTCAAGGAATCAACTCATACAACCAAAGAAACGGGAATTGATTGCCGAAATCAAAATTCAAATAAACAGATCCGGCGGCGAATGAGTTCTTCCATCATGCTCATCACCATGGGCGCAACGCTGCCAAAGTCGCCGCAACTGCTGCCGCCTGCAATCCTCCCGGAGCTTTGTGTCACGGTTCGTCACTAAGACACTCGCATGATGCTCCATCAACATAACATGGGACAGTCGCTGCCCAGAACGGGGGCAGCCTGTCCTCCAAGCACAAGTCATCCACCATGGTGTGTAGGGCCTCCAGGAAGTGCCTGAAGCACCCCTCACGGCGTCGCTGCCGTTGTAGGCACTAGGGTTCCCTCTCGCTGCCACCACCGTAGCTAGGGTTTCCTCTCGTCGCTGTCACCGCCACCGCTAAATCTCTTCTCATCTCCACGCCGCCACCGCAGCTCTCTCCCCTCACTGCTGCCAAGCCGCTAATTCTCTCCACGAGCCTCTTTTTTGTGAGCCTCACCCGTCGCCGTTGTGAGACATCGAGTCAAGGGAGATCCAACTTCGGTCATTTTTTTGTGGGCTTCGTAGGTTTGTTTAGATTTCTGGACATAGCGACCCAATATCTGCCCAAAACGGGAAAAATAAAAAAGGAAAATAGTGATCCAAGCACTTCTTTCCAGCCTAGGACGGAAAGAATTTGGGCCTGTATTTTACACCAATATTGGGCCAAATACCGGGCTTCCAAGTGGGGCCTAAAATGTTACAGCCAAAAGCATCAAATTGAATTCCAGCGAACCTCTAGGGTGAAGCAAAATCAAGAAAGAAAGTGGATAAGAATAGCACCGCGGGAATGTGGCAGCCGCGTTGAAGACTATGTGGCTGGGAAAGCACCACGGCTGTTGGGATGGCGGTGGCTCGAGCCGCCCCAGCAAGGAAGTGGGAGAAGAAGCCCTACTCGTACAAGGACGAAGGACGCCGTGCACAAGCACAAGCAAAGCGGCTATGGAGTAATCAAATGGAGTCATATTTGGCCACTGCACCGTACTGAGTGCATAAGGTAGTAGGTTCAGCTAGGCTGGCCCGCTAGCCAAATGAGATAAGCCTAGGGCCCTTTTTGATTCACGAAATTTTCATGACATGTTGTGTCCTATATAAAATGAAAACATATGAATAAGTAATAAAAGTTATTTAGTTGCACCATAAGAAAAACACATGAATTTTGTTTAGGTTGCACTTGGTTCGGAGTTAAGTTAACTAGATTAGCTAACTTAACCTAGATAGGTTAGCTTAACCCTAATTTTGTGTTTGGCAACTAACTCGATTAATCCAATTTACTGTTTCGCTAGATTAGAGGGTTAGCTACCAAAAAACTAATTTAGAAGGGTTTATTGTGGTGGATTAAATTATTCCACTTTTGGTGGGTTAATTTAATCTTAGGTTGGGGGGTTAAATGAATTTCACTGAATTAACTTAACCCTCCCTAACCCAACGGTTTTGGCGAGTTAAGTCAGAACCTACCGCTTGACCCTAAACCAAATGGGTCTTAGCGGTTTGGTGGATGTCATAGTTATCATAGAAACAAACGAAATTTTTCAAGAGGTCGGACTCAATGGAAATTTTCTTTCAGAATTGCATGCAAAGTAGTTTTTTTTTAGCAACCGGCAAGAGATCTACTTTTTCATAAAGAAGAAATAACTTCTCCCAGTTAATTAGGAAAACCAGGTGAAACCAACACAACAAGCTCAAACCACCTAGGTAAACTAGGCTTGGAGCCTCAAAGACCGACAACATGACGAAACCCCACGAACGATCGCACCACCAAAACCAACACCGATGGACGGGCCACAGCACGCAAGCCCCACACCCCACTGGAACCGAGTATGATAACTCACTCACAACCAACCACACTCCACTCACCCTCAACCAAAAGGGGCTAGATTTGACAATGACCCTGTCGGCAAGGAGAGGTGAGAAGCATCACCGACCAAGAGCAGTGCCAAGCCTCATCGAGCAAGCTAGATCTAGCATGACTCACGCAACGAGCAAGACAGAAGTTGTAACAAGCTCCACAAGGAGCATAGGAAATGCAACAACGGCAAGGAGGGAGGGGGACGGAGACTATGAACCCCAAACAACTGCCCGCGCCCAGGGAACCGTACAACCAAATAGCCGTCACCACCACCGCGGGAGGGGCGGACCTGGGCCGCTCCAGCCTTGATAATAGCAACAGCAAACCGCCACCCTTGCGTTGTCCATAATGCATGACACGTCAAGGACACCACATCCAGACCGCCGCCCAGACTTTCAACTAACATGACACGCCCTGCGTAGCCCGCCTACACCGCCTCCTAGAACCGCCGACCTAACACCACCACATGCACGCAAGCTGCAACGCCGCACAACCCGGCCACCCCACAACCCTAGCTGCGCAAGAGAACCACTTGCAGCCCACTGTCGCCGCGCCGACACTCGGGGCTGCTACCCCAACTTTCACACAAACCAATCCCTCTAGGTCACACCAGCTGAGTCGATGAACCTACCGCACTCCATGTCCAGCGCCGTCACCCACGTGGCTGGAAGTCGCGACCTCGCCATGTAGCGCCACCGCCCGGGTCTCCGTGCCACCGGTCGGCAGATCCATAGCGGATCCGCGGACCGTTGGCGTTCACCATGTCAACCCCACAAGCACAAGCATCGTCAGCCGCCCCAGCACCTCGACAGCCAACCACACTGGCTGCAACACACCTCACTATGCCGCCATGCCCGTCGCATCGCACCACTTTGCTGGCCACCATAGCCACCACCAAGAGCCAGAGCTGCACACCCATGCCACCACAAAAGTCATAGCTGAGTGTGCTGGCGACCCCGAGCCACCTGGCACACCACCACTTCAGCGCACATGCTCACCTTTGTGACTGCCATGCCACCCATACGGCCACAGTAGCCGGCCCCGACAGGCCGCCACTTGATCTGGGCACGGGCTTCAGATCTGGCGCACGCCCGCCACCCAGGCCCTCTACTGACGAACCACCGACGAGGAAGACCACCACGACGTTGCCCTAGGGCCACTGCCCCAGCTTCCTCACGCCCGGTTGCCACGACTCCACACGTGATGGCCTCCACCACCAAACGCCTCCGTCGGAAAATGTAGCCCCCCTGCCACCTTTGGATGCGGGCCTACCGCCACTGCGGCAGAGGCCATTAGCAATGGCTGTGAGGAAGGTAGGCGGAGAGGGGCGCTGGTAGCGCTAGGGTTTCACTCCTAGTGTCGCCTAGAGAGTGACATGAGGGTTGGGTGTTTTGATCCATGATTGCATGAAAAGAAGTCCATAGGAAAAATCCCTATAGTTTTCAATCCTACAAATCAAGCGAGCTCTCTAGGAAAAAGTTCTAAGTAAATAGAATCCTCTAAAATTCCTATGAAATTCCTTTGAATCAAATATGCCCTCTCCCTTCGCAGCTCGATGGCCAAATGAGTCAAGCCCAACTAAGCTCGTGAGCCGCTTAGTTGGCTTGTTTGGCTTGGCTAGCGGATGAACCAACGGAAGGACCTGTTTCTTGAAAATTATTATCTTATACATGGATCTATTTTCTGAAACTTATTATCATATGCATAGACATGCTTCTTGCACCTTGATGCATGGATCTACTTCAAAGAACTTATTAATTTACTTCTTTAATGAGCTTATTACTGACATGTTCATTTTGGGAATTCATTACTTTGTGCAATGAAACAAGTTACATGTATTGTATGCACTTTTAGTGATTTCACATTATTTTTAATGAATATTTTGTCTACTTTCAATATGTATGTTGTTTCTGAATTGGTCAAAAGCAATGGTGATTACTTGTTTCCTAAGTTGGCTCCCGAGGGCTCGCAAACTGACTCAAGCTTGGGCATGAACCGAGTCAAGCCCCTCAATTTAGCTCATTTGCTGAACCAAGTCCAATCTATTCTCGGACAATCTCGAGCGAGCTCAAAGACGTGATTTTCTACTGAACATACATATATAATCCGATTAAAAAACCATGTCGCGTGGATTCCTGGGACCAAACCGGTCGGTGACAACACTCTCAGTCAGTCTATCTCTATAGTACTCCTTCATTAAGAGTTGAGAAGAATAAATTTCTCAAAACTATATAATCTCTATACGTAATTACATATCATTTTGAACAGGGTACTGTCTTCAACATGCAACTTTGATTATTGTTTTCCACATGAATATATTAGTAAAAAATAATAGAATTATGATATTATGAAAATATTTTTTATGACAAATCTAATGATGCTATTTTCACCCAACTAGTCCAAATAATTTTGTAAATATTGCTAGTTAAAGTTAGAAAATTTTGACTACATGCTTTCTGAAACGTCACCTATTTCTGAATGGAGGTATCAAGTAACTACACTTCTAAGAATTAGTTTCACAAAACTACCAATTACGTTCCAATCGTTTCAGAAAACTTGTAACAGAATTCACAATTATGGATCAAACCCACCAGCGAGAGCTTCTTTCTTCGGCCATTGGACAACATGCAATCGGATGTGTCTTTGGTGGTTTTTGGAGGCCAGTCAAGTTTACCTCTTTGGAACGAAAAGCATTCCGGTACCGGCCAATTCTTTTCTTTAAACACGATAGGAGCACTGCCTATTCACTAGGAATAATCAGAATTTGATATTTACATGGTCTACTTGTTTTAGAGGGAACAAGAGAGAAAAACCTCGCAAAGCCGCATGTAAACTACTCGCTACCCATTAATCTACCAAGCATCGAACCAAAGGCTAAGATCCTTTGAAATATTTTTTTGAAAGCTACGGCCGCCACCTCACAAAAGGTCAGGCGAGTGCACTCGAAGATTCTTCTATTGCGCTCTTTCCATATGTTCCAGATAATGCATTGGATGCTTCCGCTTCGGGAGTGCCTTTGGCCCGTGGGGGAGTTAACCAAAATTCCTTCCCACCAACCTCCACAGAAGAGAAGTTCGACAGGCCCGTGGAGCTGGGTGAGCCTAGCCAATGGTAGACTAGGATCCAGACCATGATGGAGAAAGAGCACTCCATGTAGAGATGGGGTCATGCGGTCAATCAAATTGAGCCAACAAGTCCGCGGTGAGGATGCAATTATGCAAAACCAACCAGGAGAAGATTGTGCATTATGATTCTATGTGCGCTTTCAAGATCTTTCCCAGACTAAAGCGAGGGTAGGATCCCAAAATTTGAGCCGCATAGGCCAAGCTAAAAGAGCATTCACTAGAATCATTAAGAGTGCAGTGGATGGTGTTAGTTCTGGCTAGGTCGAGCACAGTGTCTTCCAAGAGCAGCCACAGGTCGATGAATTCTAGGAATTGGGTCTGATTGTTGAGCCTCCACACCGTCATCATCCAGTTTAGGGACTCGAGTTCATTCTTGACAATACGGTTTTATGGATGGCAATCTTGAAGAGCTCTAGGGTGCGAACACTACTAAAGAAATCATCTGTACAGACGGTTCGGAACTCCCGTGCGGGACGGTTTTCCGAACCGTCTGTACGAAACAGTCTGTACAAATTAGGTTTGTACAGATGGTTTTTGTACAGACGGTTCTAGTTTGGAACCGTCTGTACTAGCACAGATGGTCCTAGTTTGGAACCGTCTGTACTAATCGATTAGCACCCGTCTGTGATGTCATGTTATAAAAATAAAAATATAATCCCTCATGCCATGTGCCCAAACCTTCAGCCGCGTCTCATCCCGCCGTCCGCACAATCTCATCCAACCGCTTGAATTAAATCGCACAATATGCTTCCAGTGGGTTTCGATCCTGCAACCTCGTGTTGTCCAGCAAGGGGAGTTGCCAGCTGATCTTATGGGACGGCTTTCTTCTTAACTCATGTCTACGACTAAGCGGGACGCTTCTAGTACAGACGGTTCTAAATTTGGAACCGTCTGTACAAACAGTACAGACGGTTCTAAACTGGAACCGTCTGTACTGTTCGATTTGTACAGACGGCTGCAATTTGGACCCGTCTGTGCTATTTGTACAGACGGTTTCAAATTGGAGCCGTTTGTGCTGTAGCTCCGAGTGCTAGTTTGAGTCGAAATTCAACTCTAGTTTGAGAGGTTTTAGTAAAACAGCCATAACTTTCTCATACGAAGTCCGTTTTGGGTCCACGACCACTCAAATCGAAGCTAACGATGACGCGCATCTAAAAAGAATACACATGTATACACTTGTACGCATCTTGACCCTCAAAATTTGGCTTCTAAGTAGGACTTTTTTGCTCCGGAAGTTTTTTCGTTACTTTTTTTATATCTCGTGGAGGGCATATCTCCTTCACCCGGACTCCTGGTTAGCTTGAGTCGAGGACTTGCTTTCCACCTTGATCCCAGCTTCTACCGAGCACTTTCGTCGGGCGCCGTTTTCAAAATCTTCGATTTCGGGCCGGGATTTCCACTAGTTGTTTCGTCGACTTTCTCGGAATTGGCTCAAAATTTCTGGAGACGTAGAGTTTGGCCTCCCGCTCACAACCGTGAAACCCGTTTGACAATCGGAGCTGTCAAACTCCCTCCCCGACGCTGCCACTTTCCTGCCGCGGCAAGAAAATCTGCAGTTTTTGCTGCCGCGGCAGCAGAGATCAACTAGCCTTGCTTCATCTATTTGTACAGACGGTTTCAGTTTAGAACCGTCTATACTGTTCGATTTGTACAGACGGTTCCAAGTTTAGAACCGTCTGTACTGTTTACAGATTTGTACAGACTGTTCCAAACTTAGAACCGTCTGTACTGTTCGATTTGTACAGACGGTTCCAGTTTAGAACCGTCTATATTGTTTACAGATTTGTACAGACGGTTCCAAACTTAGAACCGTCTGTACTGTTTGATTTATACAGACGGTTCTAGTTTGAACCCGTTTGTGATATTTGTACTGTAGCATCCCGCTTGTTGGGAACCGTTTGTACTCATTTTCTCAGACGGTTTTCGTTTGGAACCGTCTGTGATACTATTTGTACAGACGGCTTCAAAAAACCATCTGTACAGAGGCGTCCCGTTAAATGAATTTTGTAGTAGTGGAAGGCAAAGCGGGCTTCCTCCTGCCCAATTACCATGCCAGAACAACGTATTTTCATCGTCTCCTACTGTGATATTGATGGATGGGCAAAAAAGTGCTCAGTACGTTATATCATAGGTGAAAGGTCATCTAGGCCCCAATATGGTTTTTGATGGTTAATGGCAACCTAAACTGGAATCTAATGTTTACATTTAGTGTAAGCAGAATCTACAGGTTCCATAAAGAAAGGTTATCCAGAGAAGGATGGCCACCAAAAAGGGTACAAGGTGGTTTCAAGGACAAAGAGATGGCTGTACTAGGTAGCTGTGCCACAGCTGAGACGAAGCCGGTGCTGTGCAGGGAGCTGCAAGCAGGGTGATGGTGGCTTGATGCGTCAAGGGCCGTGACTTCAGCTGGTGGCAGGTAAAGCCTAGATTTGCTAGTTTCTTTGAGTCCATAGGAATTACCCGTACTATCAAGAGGGATGAAACAGTAGCAGTTGTCTAAGGGAACCTTGCTCATTGCTCAGAGTACTGGTCAAGGGGATTGGTGCTTTGAGGCCAATTGCCCTATGTCAATAGCTTTGCACAAAAGTATGTAGCTGTGTGAAAACCCTAGAGCTTTAGGCACCTGTGTGACACAGCTGTGTCACAGGTGGTCTTCCGCTCTATGACTCAGGTACATCTCTGTACCAGGGGAGAGCTTGTAAATGCTAAGATACCTGCACTGTGATAGGCGGTCTGATGAGTCAGAAGTCTGTCGGAGGCTCTCTCCTTATAGGTATTAGATTTTGAAGTATGCTGAGGGCATGTCATGTGCCAGGACCGGGCTGAGTAGTGCGGCTATCAGCTAAGGGTTCACCTGTGTGCACCGCCGATGACACAGGTGTCGGTCTGCCTGAGCCGGGTACAGTTGGGCGTAGGGTGTAGCTGTGTCACCGGTGGTTGACACCGGTGGCTCACTTAATCCTACGTGGCAACAGGGTAACGGTCAGGTGCCTGTGGACCCTATATATAGGGGACCAGGGGAGGACTCTGTCCTCAACCTTGCTCAAATCAGTGATTCGTATACGACCGTTGTAAAGCCTCCAACCACTCCACAAGAGCCGAGAGCCTAAGGGTTAGTTCGAGTGGGTTTGTGAGCTAGAGCACGAGCAAAGGTTCCTCCAAGAGATTGCTGCTGCATCATCTGTTACTCTTGGAGTTTGTCTACTCCTAGACGGGTGTAGGAGTTGCTGGTATCACCCAAGCTTGTGTGGGCTGAACCAGTAGTTTGTGAAGGTGTTCTGAGGTCTACCTGCTGCAAGGCAAAAAGATCTCCACAAGCAAAAGGAAGAGTTCTGAAGGATCAGATACTCGGAGAAGAAGCACGGTTTAGTGCTGGCCAGCTCTTAGGAGTGGTCTCTCCAATGGAGACGTACCTTCTCTGCAAAGAGTTGGAAATTTCGGTGAAAAACCCCTGAGTCTCCTTTACTTCCCTGTATTGCATGCATATCTGCTTATACTTGCTTGCTTGTGTCTCTTAGACTTGATCTGCTAAGTTTACCTTTTCACCTGTGCTAGATTTTCTTTATACCTGTGTGTGATCACCTGTTACTCAGTTGCTTCATTCACTTGTATTCACCAGTCTAAGTAGAGCACCTGTGTTAGGTTAACTCTTCACCTGTGTCTTCCACCTGTGTGACAGCTGTGTGTTAATTTACACATAGTTTCCACCTGTGTCACTCACCTGTGTCACAGCTGTCCACTATTAACTTGTGAAGTTAATCTGACAACTTAAACAAAAGATTAAAAGAGGAAAATTTGATAAGCCAACTATTCACCCCCCTCTAGTCGGCATCTCGGTCCTTTCAATAGGGAAGCTGCATCACCACCTAGGGGCACTCAGGGTCATTGAAAAATTGAAGATATGGTCTAGAGAGGGGGTGAATAGACTAATCAGAAAATTCTACCAAATAAAACTAAGATATCCTAAGTACACTAGTTTCAAAAGTGATGCATAAGAAAGAAAACTAGTAAGCTAAGAAATCACATAACAAGATATGGCGAGTAAGAGAAGAAAGATTGCAAACAAGAGTGACTCAGAGATTTGTTGTCACAGTTCGATCCTTTGGCAAGGCTCTACGTCTCTATTGAGGAACCTTGGTCCTACAATCGAAGCTGGCACCAAATCATGCTCTTTCCTCAAGAGGCTTGCCAATGTGAAGCATCTCTCTCTTCTTGGTAGCTCTTGATCTTGTGGTAGACAAACTCCAACCTTCATAAACTTCTTGACTTCTTCACACTCTTGAAGACTTTCGAGCAATACCTAACCATCTAGGCGGAGCCAACCTCTAAGAGTAATAGGAACATATCTCGGGTAGAAGGTGTTCCCTTACTTGAATGCTCAATGGAATCTAATCTAAATCCTTGAGATTTCTCTCTCTCATAGTTTTTCACAAGAAGACAAGAGAGAATAGAGCAAGAGCGCGGCACATGATTTGGCACACAAAGGATATCCTCCACATAAGAGAGCTAGTAGTTACTCACAAAGAAACTTCACTCGAAGGTTCAGGGATTCAAACACAACAGCTAGTTTGGAAGAAAACATTGCTCGGAGGGAGCAGCTCAGACATGCTGGACAATTCAAAATCTCAGAAAAATCCAAAACCCGGAGGGTTCGGACCGATGACACTCAGAGGTTCCGAACGAAATCAACCCTTCTGTGTGAGGAGATGGACTCGATCCGCAATAACGAGACATGGAGTCCAGTTGACCTTCTAGCTGGACATTGAGCTATAGGGCTCAAGTGGGTCTTTAAAGTTAACAAAGACTCAGATGGCGCGACGGTGAAGCACCAAGCACGCTTGGTTGCAAAAGGGTACGTACAAAAGCAGGTATCGACTTTGAAGAAGTGTTCGCTCTGGTTGCAACGATGGAAATAGTGAGGCTACTCATCACTCTGGCAGCTCAAGAAGGATGGCGACTGCACCATATGGATGTCAAGTCAGCATTTCTTAATGATGTGTTAGAAGAGGAAGCGCATGTGAATCAACCTCCTGGTTTCATAGAGAAGGGAAGCGAGCACAAAGTACTAAAGTTTCACAAGACGTTGTATGGTCTGCGTCAAGCCCCGAGAGCATGGAATTCTAAGTTGGATACCACGTTGGTGTCGCTTGATTTGAAAGAAGCGCATTGGAGCATGATGTGTACAAAAGAGGAAGAGGTAAATATCACCTTCTAGTGGGTGTGTACGTGGATGATTTGGTGATCACGGGAGCATGTGAGGAAGAGATTGTGAGGTTCAAGCAACAGATGATTGAACTCTTCAAGATGAGTGAGCTCGGCTTATTGAGTTACTATCTTGGCATTGAAGTACATCAAATGCCAGGTGGTATCTCTCTTCGCCAAGAAGCATACGCAAAGAAAATCCTTGAGAATTGTGGCACGAGCCATTACAATCCAACACAAGCTTCGATGGAACCAAGGGCTGAGCAAGAAAAGTGAATCACCACTAGTTGATCAAACCATGTATAGAAGCATCGTTGGAACCTTGAGATACCTCATCAACACAAGACCTGATTAGGCGTATTCGGTCAGAATTATGAGCCAATACATGGAATCCCCGACAACTGAACACATGAGTGCCGTAAAGCACATATTGAGGTATGTTAAAGGGATGCTTGATTTGGGCTGCTGCTATGAGAAAAGGAAAGAAGGAAACGAGCTACACTTGGAAGGGTACAACAACAATGATATGGCCGGCAATATTGATGTTGTAAAAGTACAACGGAAGTGGCATTTTTTCTTAGAGGAAACATGATTAGTTGGCTCTCACAGAAGAAAAAGGTCATTGCACTCTCGTCATGTGAAGCTGAGTACATAGTAGTGGCAACAGCAGCACGTCAGGGCGTGTGGTTGGAGCGCCTCCTCGATGATCTCCTGAACCGCAATCCCGGTAAGGTGGTGCTCAATATCGATAACAAAGCTAACATCTCCTTGTGCAAAAACCCAGTGTATCATGATAGAAGTAATTATATCGACACCTGATTTCATTATATAAGGGAATGCGTGAAAGAAGGAAATGTTTTAATTGACTATGTCCGTACCGATGATCAATTCGCGAACATCCTGACCAAGGCGCTAGGAAGGATCAAGTTGTTGAAAATGAGAGAAGAGTCGAGATGCGAGCTGTGAAAAAGAAGCCACAATCAGCTTAGGGAGGTGAATGTTAAGCTTAAAGCTAATTGTGTCCAAGTCCAAGTCGGCTAATGTGACCAGTTCGTGTCTGTCTCTGGTGTAGAAACCAAATCGTGCTTTGAGTCCATGTCCGAGTAGTACGTGGTGTCCCTGGTTGTGTGTGTATATAAGCACATCACGCTATAGTGTTTTTGGCATCGAAAGTGTTTGCGCATTGAGAGCAATAAAGAAAGAACTTACCCCAAAATATTTCATTTTTTATCAGCAGGTGTTAGAAGCATGTAGAGATCAGAGGTGTCGAGGATACACGGATGCCGCGTACGACGAGGCGGAGTGATGAACAGGTTGCATAACAACACAAACCGAAGGGTTAAACTTGGCGGGCACGAACAACATCCAAAAGAGACGCACAACACACGGGAGCGCAGCTCCAACAGCCGACAGACCGGCCGATACACCTAAGGATACACGCGAGCTCATACGGCCTAGCAACATGGCATACAGAGCATACATCAGACAAACAGACATACACAAAGGGACAGGCCGATCTTAGGCCGCATCCTTGTTGGAGTACTTTGTCTGGTGCTTGATCTTGCTGACGTTCTTGACGAGGCAATCGATTGCCGAGATAACAGAGGCAACCTGTGGCTCATTGAAAATCTTGTCGTAGCCTTCCCGCACAGAGTCGTCGAACTTGGCATCTAGGTCCATTAGGCCACACACCCTGGCCATCAGCTCCTAGATGGTTCAGTTGCCCTGTAGTTTGCGACCCTGGTCGGCGATCCGCCCGCTGCGGTGAGGGGTGGACTGCAGCAACATCTTTTGGGGCCTTCTCATCGCCGGCGTGGACAGGAGAGGCACCGGGGCTGGCTTGACGAGCGTTCCGAGCAAGTCAGCAAGCGTGCAAGGATCCGGCACCTCGACAGCCTGGCTTGTAGCTGAGGAAGCGGATAGGTCGCTCTCATAGATGTCGACGCCCCCCATCAGCCGCAGCCTGAGAGCTTCCAAGGGAAAGATCTGATACCACCGTGGTGAGGGAGGCAATTCGTCCCAGGCTTCAGTACCAGGCCGTCAGCCAGCGTGCCAGCCGTGCGCACCAGCGGCGCGACCACATGCCCGGCTGCCTCGTGCTCAGCGGTCTCCGCCTGAGCAGCCAGGGCGAAGGCTACGTGCAGGATGGAGTGTTGTGATGGAGGCCCATGTCTGCGAGGCGGAGGCCAATGTGGATGTCCGCGTTGATGCTCAAGTCCACGGTGGCGTCAATGACGGGGCCCGAGACCTCCATGGCCAATGGGCCAAGATCCACCTCGCGAGGGAGGTCATGGTGGCCCATCCCCTTGGCAGGTTGGGTGTCCACATGGGTCGGGCCTTCTAGAGGCCCATCCGAGGGGAGCTCATGGCTTCCCTCCTATGGCCACGGGCTAGCTGAAGCGTTGCAGCTGGGCCCTTCCTGGGGCACAGATAGAGGCTGGCCTGGCTGCTGTCTTTGCCCATGAGCAGGGCAGCGCCGTCGAGCTGGACGGCAGCGAGCTCGATGCCGGGCTCCGCGTGCACCAGGGTATCCGTCGTCCTTCCAAGGCACTTCAGAATGGAGGCGGCGTCCTCGCGGAGCGGTCAGACCGCGTCCTCGGCGTTGTCGGCGACCAGCCCCGAGAGCTCCGAGCAGAGGGGGGCGGCGTGTGCCGCGAAGAGCACCTTCATCTCAGCTGGAGGAGGCCCCATTGCAGCCGGGGATGATGGTGGTGCAGCGTGGGCCTTGGCGGTGTGACAATTGTCGTAGTGGTCCGAGCCATTGCAGCGGTGCGGGGAGCTCGTGCGCTCCCGGCGTACCATCTTCTAGTTGGCACGGCCACCACCCCCCCTCTGCCGCGAGGTCATCGCGGCGGTTTTGGCGGTCGTCTATGAACTTGGTGATGGCCGAGTTGAAGGGCGCCGAGCTTGATCCCGCAGTGTTGAAGTCGAGCGGTGCAGCGGTGTAATCTTCGACCGTATCCAGGTGGATGATGACTCGGGAAGTGGTACCACGCTTGCAGCGGTTAGGGTGCACGTCGCTGACAAGGATCTCGAAGGCGGCTCGCCATGGCACTTTGGTTGGTTGTCCACACCCAAAGCCCAATCGACGAGGTGTTCTCCATGGTTGCCGAGCCATTCTCCATGTGGTCGAGGGCACGTCACCTGCCGATGATCCGCTCGACGATCTGCGGCGTCCACGCATATGCCGGCACGCCCTCGAGGCGCAGGTAGACCCGGAAGAACATGGCGGGTGCCTGTTATCAAATTACACCGAGATTCAAAAAGATTATTGTTATTTGATTTACATGAGCCTGTAATCAGTTACCACGTAATCAGATACGGCTTAATTCACGGCCCATTATACCTATCCCCTAAACGATATCACCGTTACCCGATCTCGTCTGTCCCCAATCCCCTCATCCAAATCCCTCCTCCCCCGACCTCCTCTGCCGCCACTTCCTCCGGTGAGCAGCAGAACTGGAGCCGGAGCTCGCGTTGTCCTCGGATCTCTGCCACTTCCTCCGGCGAGCAGTAGAGCAACCGCGCCACTGGGGGAGCAGCGCCGCCCCCGATCTCCTTCGCCGTCCCATCAGCAGCAGTGGCGGATCTTGTGCTCGCGCCGTCCTCTGACCTCCACCACCTCCTCCATGAGTAGCAGAGCAACAGATCCCCTTGGCCCCTGATCTCCTTCACCGCCACCTCCTTCGGTGAGCAGCAGTGGGCGGATCTCGTGCTCGCGCCGTTCGCCAACCTCCGCCAACTCCTCCGGTGAGCAGTGCCACGTGGGGAGCAACATCGGTCACCAATCCTCCCCAGTGCCATGCGAGGGGCAGTCTTCTCCAGCCGTCATCCTCCTCAGCCCTCAGCCCTCCTCGAGTTCTCCCCGCAGCTGTCGACCAGGTGAGGTATTCCAGTAGATTTGTCAAGAAAGAAATCTGCTCAATTTGCGTAATTGCTACTATTTGTTGGTTCTGGCATATGATTTGCCAAGCTTATGGATTAGGATGTGTACCTCCTTCTGATTTGCCAAGCTTATGACTTTGATGTGAGTTTGAAATCTTTCATTGAATCTATAATTTTGTAGTTTTGGATGACAGGCTAATCTTCACTTTTATGATTCTGAATGCAATTTCGTTTGTACGCAGCGAAGATGCACAACGAAAGCAATCTCATAGCAAATTGTTGATTGCACTGGACAACGTAATTTAAACCAAACACTGTAATATGTTCTTATACTATCACCTGTATAAACTAAACAAATTCAGCTTTCATCCATTCCCTGGCAATACCGCCGTATTCTAAATACATTTACGTTTACGTTACAATTTTCGAATCAAACACTTCCTAAGTTCAATTTATCAGGATTAATAATTGGACGCCAACTTTGGCCTGGAGCACAGATGGCCAGTACACGGTGCGGTCGTGCTATGAGGCGTTGTTCCATGGCTCCTCCTACTTGAACGCGTGGAAGCTGACTTGGAAAACCTGGGCTTCAAATAGAGTCAAATTCTTCGTCTGCCTGGCGTGCTAAAACGGTGTTGGACGGAGGAGCGGCTTGCGCTCCATGGGCTGCCGCACGTGTTAGTGCGTGTCAGTGTGTGTTCTCTACAACCAATCTCTGGAGACCATGCATCATCTGCTTATGGCATGCCCCTTGGCGACACAAACTTGGCACGCGGTCTTCCCTCAAGAAGAAAAAACTTGGCATGAGGTCTTGTCTTGGATCAGATCTATTGGCCATGCTCCAAACGCCGATGAAAATTCTGTTGGTTGGTGGACATCCCTACTTCCGCGACTCTGGTGGCGTTGAAGAAAGGAACTGACAATTTGATTCAGCTCATGAGGTGGTGGCTAAGGAAGCATTGCGACCGTACCGTCTTGGATAGGGAACGGCCGGACATCCAAGTCGAAGCTACGGCAGGCGCGGCAGGCCTCAACCTGCTACTGCCCATGCAACATCTTTACCTTGGAAAGGAGAATTATTCATCTCTCCGCCTTTCTATCAAAAGATACACACAATCTAATCGATTATTACTAAGTTTTGAGATAGTAAAAAGCAACCATAAAAACATAGAAACTAGCTAATCAAGGTGTGGAGGAACCACTGCAACCAGCCATCTATACACTCACCAGCCGCTAAAGAAAAATAGCTTCATCACCACGGTCTTCAACTTCTCTGCTCTCCTCGATCATGGTATTCTTGAATTAATGTTTCTACGAGAGCACCTAAGACCATAACAAGTAACATCGTTGCTACCAACAAACCGCCACTGGCCCCAAAAGGATCTGAGCGCGTGGTTCCTTTCCCACACCGGTGATGTGTCTTGTGTGATGGGGTACAACCTGCTTTTAGGCTTGTAAACGCAAATTTCTTTTCATTCTATCGATACATAAGATGCAAGCTCTTGTGTTTTCCCGAAAAAATCTTGTAAGTGTCGTGCCTCTGCTCATCAAAACATTTTATTCCCTGTATCCGACAAGAATATACCGAAGCAGATTGCTCATTGGCTGGTGTTTCGTTGAAGGAAGTGCCGTGCTGCCATGCTGGTGACATCGAGTCGAAGCACTTTTCTTCAGGACCAATTCTTCATGAGTTCCTTATCTCCTGGCACATCTTCCTGGCCATTATTCTCAAGAAAATTGTGCATCTTGCATGTTTCATGTCGTCGAGTCTATAGGTAGGGACGAACTGAAGACTCTGTCCTTTGCTTTCAAAGCCTACGGAAGCAACAAGAAAGATAATAGACACGCGTTAAGATAGTGAGAAGCCAACGAAACAATGTGTATGCGTGCGAGAAGTTTGGTTGCTTTGCTTACTTCTTCCTCCCAGTTAGCGCACAGGGTAATGGATAGGAGCAATATTGTCTGAACGACGAGTGCGCAGGTTATTCCGAGCCACAGTCCCTACATGTTCAGACACAATTTTTAGAGGATTCTTCCACTGAGATGAGAAGTAGAAGTGAAATTGGTACTTTTTATGTGAGGAGGGTAGTAAAATTAATACCATTCCGCCAAGATGGTAGACAAAGGCAAAACATAACGCCGCTGGAATGCCAACAAGGTAGTACGCACTGAGGTTAACACAAGCACCAATCTTTTGCCAGCCACAGCCCCTAGCAATACCTGGAAAAAAATGATGTATCCCCCATTGCCGGTCAGTATCTTCGGGATAACGTTCACTAGAAACGTTACATATTGTCCATCCTATATGACAAACACTGTTCCCGCAAGAAATATAAGGAGACAAGAACAGACCAAAAGGTGAAAAGAGTATATCAGAAAATAGGCTCCATGTAATGCCAAATTTGTATTCTTTGAAGTATCTATATTTACCTGAAAGAACACACTGCAAGTCATCAAACAAGAATGTTACAGCAAGAATTGGCATCATTCTGGCAATGTAGTCCACCACTTCCTCCTCGTTGCTGTATGCATACCCCCATACATAGCGCACCAAAATCATAACAAGTCCGACTGACGCGCCTGCCACAATACCCAGGACCATGATCACACGGGTAGCCAAACGGGCAGCATGCGGTTGCCCAGCACCAAGCTCGTTTGAAACACGGGTGCTACAAAGGCAAGATAAAGGATATCAACTTTTTTGTGGGATGAGATAAACAATATCATTGCCACAAGTATTATATGATCAATATTGGCATGGTAAATATTTACCAAAAGATTTCTTCTCCAAAAAAAAATATTGGCATGGTAAATATTTACAAATTTGACTTTTTCAATCTGACCTTATGGCTGCACCAAGCCCAAACGGGATCCTGAATACTAAGGAAATCGTGTTTAAACTGCAGGAATTCAACTGTTACTATCAGAAAAAGGCAAACAGAATGTCAAATAAGCCATGAAAATGTTAACTCACCTGATGGACAATACCGACGCCTCGAGCTTAGGATTTGGGAGACAGCCGGAAAGAAGTACCAGGAGCTCAAATGACCACGCCTCCAAGCTGTGTACATGTAGGATCATATTCAATTGGAGATGTGGACCATGTCTACCTGCAACTAGAGGGGCTCAAACTCAAACTTACCAAACCATCAGAGCAGATGGAACGGCAAGCCTCATGAAACTAGGGATGTCGTGAAACGCCTCCTTTGACAACCCTGTCCAAGTGCTCTTACAGGATGGAGAGAGCCCGACGTAGAGAGCTAATATGAACACATTGATCAGGTACGAGATAGTATTGGCCAAGGCAGCACCCTTGTTGCCCAGGTCAAGCTTGTAAACAAGCAACCAGCACACTAGGACATGGTTCAGTGCGGTGACACCTGAGCTCAGCATCACGGGGAGGACGATGTTTTGCGTCTGCAGGAACCAAACATAGCACTGCAGCGGTCCGTACACAAACAGTGCTGGAATCATCCACCGGATGTAGCTCCCTGCTCCCATGGCAATCTCCGGGTCCTGGCCGAAGAACAGAAGGATCTGGCCGGTGTACGCCCATATTACAGCAACCACAACGCTCACCAGGGTGAGCACAAGGATTGCCCTCTGCTTGTAGATACCAAGAAGATAGTACTGCTTTGCTCCGAAGGCTTGCCCACACAGTGTGTCCAAGCTGCTCGCCATGCCAACCTGAAATAATTATGAACAAATCGTTCAAGTTGCTGACAATTGTTAGCAGGTCCAACATATGAAAGGGATGAAATGCACATAATATACCAACAAGCTGAAGCCCGTGACACCGGCGAAGGAGGTGGCGATGGAGGCACTGGAGAGAGAGAGCTCGCCGAGATGACCGACAAACATGATGGATATCATCTGGATGATGTTCTGCAGGAGGCATCCCGCAATGAGAGGCCCGGCAAGATACAGTTGCTTCTTGACCTCAATAGCTACCAGGCTCTCTCCTGGCCCTATTGTCTTCTCAATGTTGCCTCCAATAAGGGGCTCCTCCATGCTTGGCACCATATTTGAAGCCTCAAACTCTGCTTCTGAACAAAGTAGGTGTTTACAAATGAAGTGAAGGGATATTTATCATGTATATGGAAGAATAAACCACTCCGTTTTATCAATATTATGTAGACTTGCAACTCGGAGGCCAAATGCAGTAAGGAAACGGAGAGGAAACTGAGGCAGTAGCTTGGCAGCCAAGATGAACGTGTGTATGCTTGAGAATTGAGACCATTCGGAATATTGCAGTCAAGTGGACTAAAGAAACTCAAGGAGACAAAGGAGGCAGCTTAGAAGCCAAGTTCAACACAACTGACAGAACAGGCTATCCGGCGAACAAGAGTGAACTGGACAGTTAAGATTTGAGAATACATGCTCGATCAAGACAAGAATATCACTTTCTCTGTGTAACTGATAAATTTAAGTGCAGTTAGACTTGCACTACTCGTCAAAAGGTCAAGCTACAGGCATACATGTACTCGTAGGTAACAAAATCAATCATGGAGTCCCTCTTGCATGCTTGTTGTCACTGTCAGAAATTCTTTTTGTAAGGAACTGTCAGACTGTTTGAGCACATCAATATGCTAGAATTTGCAAGTGTAGACTCGTTCAATCGTTTCCAACTGCACATATTTGAAATTTTATTCTTTTCTCTGTGGTTCTTTGTTTTTATTCTCTGTTTCTCATGTGTCATGCCTGATCCCTCACGTGCTATGGCTGATTTTGTAATGCATATAAAAAGGGCATTTCCTCGAGATCCACTTCCATCAGCGAACCAATTAACGAGGTCTGTGATTACGAACAGCAGTAATCAGAAGTTCAGAATGGGTTCTTGAATGCATTGGAGTTAAGCGCGAGAGATTTTCAGACGCCCCTCTTATACGTACGGAGCAAAAGCTCCTAAGGTGTTCTCCTAAGTCAGGCATTTGCTATCATGGAGATCCTAAGGAAAAAAAAATTCTAGAACCGTACGGAAGCATCAAACAAATTCCTGCAGACCTCTCCGGCGAAACAAATAGAGGGCATAAGAACCGTACCGAAGGCACGTGGCTGCCGTGTTGAAGATTTCGCGGCCAGGAGAGCACCACGGCCGCTATGGTGGCGGCGGCGGCGGCTTGGGCGGCTCCGTCGAGGAAGCGGGAGCGGAGGTCCTCGTCGGCCAAGGTGCGGCGAGCGCGATCGCGAGGCAGGCGGCTACGGCGAAAATGAGTGGTGTCTCGGTCTTTACCTTTGAGGCGACCACTACGCCGAGCAGGAGACTCCGATTCCGATTCCGGAATCCGGAGCGAGTGCATGAGGACGCAACGCCCCACTGCCCACTCACACTACACTGCACACGAGCGAATCTATCTATGCGGAAGTTTTAGTGCGCCGGGAGCACTAGGATAGGATTTTTTAAGACCAAATTGCACCACAAATTAATAAATTTCTCAGGAGGGTGCAAAGTAGTGTAAAATACAGTCACAGTCATCATACTTGAGTCCTCGACCTCTCAAACCGTAGAAATAACAACTTAAATTTGTTTTAAGTGATTTACTAAGGCTGCATTTGGTTTATGAGATGAGGGTAAATGGAATAGGAATATCCACCTTTTTTTTTGATATTTTTCTGTTTGGTTGGAGGGATGCGGTGGATAGGGATATCCACTCTAGAGACATATTTCCTCAATATGCTGGATGGAGAGACCCGGTCAAAATGGTCGGATGAGGCTGCCGCCCTTCTCGAATTATGATCATTAGAAAATAATTAGTGATAATTAACAATTGTTAGTGATAATTAGCATCTATTATTGATTAGTATTTGTAACGGTAATATTAGTGTTTAGTGTGTTGATTAATATATGATTAGTGGGTTGATTAGTATATAATCAGTAATAATTAATATATTTTATTATTAATTAGTAAGTTTATGGCTAGTTTAGCATTGGTAGGTATTTAGTGTGTTATTTAGTGTATAATTAATCATTATTAATAAAAATTAAGTAATATAATTAAGTTAAATTGGCTTATCCCATCTAACTTTCATCCCTCCAACCAAACAAAAGATTAGTTCATCCCATCCATCTAACCAAACAAAAAATAGCTCGTCCATCCACGAAAAACTGGATGGCCCTAACCCATCCCTCCTTGCCCTCCAACCAAACGCACCTTAAGGTCCTAACCACATCCAGCTCTGCGTTCTGGTCCAACGTGGCGCATGCAGCTCCCAGTGTAGCCCTCATCTCGTGCTTGGTTTTCTACATTTAGGTCCTTTCACACTGTCATATAGCTTGCCTCAAATCCCTAACTCATTGGTGAATCCCTACACTAGATGGGGTTAAGGAGTCAATAAGGGAAGTGCTTGCTTACATCCTTGTGAAAGACCACTGGTGATCTGAAAATGTTCCAAGCGTAGTAAGATGACTTGTTAAAGCATTTTTCTTGCAACATAAATATAAGACAAACATGGATAGATAGGAGTCGTTGGGTTAACATAGGCCAGCCCGTTTAATCATACGTGACACATGAGAAATCTTTCAAGTAGTTCGATGTCAAAGTTCGCTCACAATAACAAGTCCAAATACAAGACCCTTGGATGATACGGTATAATGATAACGAGGATCCAATGCTCCTTGCATATAATTATGTTATCATGTTTAGTGAACTAGATTATTTAGGAGGATAAGGTTCAAATGAATGTAGTTAGTGCAACACTTATGATTGGTTATACAGAAGAAGTATGATTTCCTTATCTTGTTAAGTAAGCAATGTGTTTATCACATAATTGCTGACAAAATCTTCATTCTCTTTTTTGCACGGAGACAACATGTGTGTCGAGGAACCCTGCCTTTACGTGTTTCCTACGGTATTGTTCTATCATTAATCTACACATAGAGAAGATAGGAGTTACATATATATGGCATTAGTCTGTATAACACAAATATAGACTAGCATCTGATGAGCGATACTTCCAAGGACCAGAGGTTGTAGAGTTCCCACAAGTCTGTTCACAAAGAATTGGCGGCCCTCAAAATCATGGTGGAAATGGTCCTTAGTGAATTTCACCTTGATAGTCGTGGTCCGTTGTCGTGACGTCTTCTTGACCTCTTTGAGCTAGTATTCATGCAACCTCGTGACCATAAGTTTGTAGTATTTTGAGTCTCTCTAGCAATTTGACCCATGACTTTCCTTCAACATATATCAACCAATGGTACCAAGGGGAACTCTTCCTCAATGTGTATCTTGTGCTCCTTGGGCTTTGACTTTGTGCCTTGCTTTCTCTTAGCGTCCGGCTTTGACGCCTTCGTGGGTAATGAATAGGCGTTAGTTGTAAGCTCGAACGCAAACAATATCGTTCCCACTGGCACAGTAGCCACCATGGTGGCCTTGTTTGGTGCAACATTTGGCTCTGGAAGCGCGGGTAGGTCTGGCTCTCGTGATTTAACCGGGTTGATACAAGGAGGGCATCAGTCCTCCAAGACTACGTCTCTCTTGGTCCACTAGATGAATGTCCCTCCTGCTTGCCCTAGTCTAGTGATCTCGTCATTCAGGAAACTTCAACTTGATGGTCTTGCATGTGTCATATACACTGTCCACAGTGACCTTCACGTTCCTTCGTGTTATCAGTACACCGTGCATGAGGTCGCCTTTGTTGGATGGATAAGTCATCCCAGTTGCAACCTCCAATGGCTCGTCATCGAGAAGCTTCGCCAATAGCTTGCACCGCGTCGTCTCTTTCAAGGTAACAAATGGTAGGAAATAGAATAGTTAGCTACATATAGCTTGCAACGGTAGTACAACTGGAGCTTTTAAGAGACATATATTTACCTTTCAAGCGTGATCGTGGAGTTCGAATCCGAGGTCATACACGCTCCTCACCTGTTCTCTTTGGCTCTGGATTGTTGATGGCATAGCGGCAGAGATTGTTGCGACAAGTTTGTATGGCTTCTACGTTGGTTTCAATTTCTTGGATCTACAGTGGAGCTCGAGTTCGTCCGGCTCCATCTACTTAGTTTTTTCCTTCCTTTTCTTTTTTATATCTAAATAAGAATCATGCTGCTGTTTGTTTGAGTGCTCACTGGATTTGCATCCGCTCTTCTCTGTACTCCGGTGAGCGGTGGTTTCCCCTCAAGCCTCAAATCCGATTTCCTGGGTCAGGGTGCCTGGTGTTCAAATCGGGTTGGTTTAGGTCTAATACATGTTATCCTCTTTGATTTTTGATACCTTTCCCCTCTCATTTGTTGATGATTTCTCGCAATATCTTATGCATCAACGCGAAGCTAATCTTGGTCATTGTCCCTCCTCACCTTCTTGTCCATGACCTCTTCAACCTCCACATCAGGAGGCCCTTTTCTAGGTTCTTGGTCCTGCAAGAAAAGTGTATTCGCATCCAGTAGTACGATCCATTTTTAGGGTTTTCTTGTACGATCATACATATATCATCTTGTGGGCCAGCACAAAGAAAATAAGTAGCCTCTCTAGTCCTAATTATATCGTACGCACTGGCGCACTGCACTTCTGATTCGCATCCGTCTCCTTGCCGCCAAAACCCGCGCCTACCAAATTCCCCAAAACCCCTCCCCTCTCCCTCTCCCGCATCTCCCCTCCCAAGAATAGGCCAAGAACGCAAGAAACAGCGGCGCCCATCCATGGACAGGGGCCTCGGTCACGGCATCCACGACTGGACGGAGGAGGGGATCGACGAGGAGGAGGAGCCCTCTGTCCTGCGGGGGCGGAGGGCGAGGGCGCGGTCTCCTTCGCCTGATCTCGGGCCGATCAGAATCCTGGGGGCGAGGTCGCCGTCTCTTCCGCCTGGTCTCCGGCCGAACAGAATCTTCGGGGCGAGATCGCCGCTTCCTCCGCCTGGTTACCAGCGGAGCGGAATCTTGTGGGCGAGGTCGCCCTCTCCTCCGCCTGCTTACCAGCGGAGCGGAATCTCGTGGGCGAGGTCGCCCTCTCCTCCGCCTGGTCTCCGGCCGAGCGGAACCTTGGGGGCGAGGCCCGTCGCCCACTCGGTACGGACGAGAAGGTCGACAAGAGTGCCGGTTGCCCCTGCTGCTGCGGGCGGCGGCGATTCTGGTAGCGCAGGCGGAGCCGCCGACGGGGAGGGGGACCCCGGTGGCGTCGAGGAGACCGTCTCCTCGCTGAGGGATCGGAGCGCGAGGCCGAGGCTGTTCCCGCCGTCGGGTGCCAGCACGAGCTCTGCTTCCATCACAGGAGGTCGAGAGGAAGAGATGGTGGTGGAGTGGGAATTCTCCTTCCCTCCGCTCGAGGCGCCGCCGAACGTCGTCGAGGCGGCGGAGGTTCTTGACCTTTTCGCCTCTCCCGAGACGCCGACGACGGCAAACGCGAGGGGTGAGTTCTTGGAGGCGACGATGAGCGCCACCGCCGGCGCCAGGACGGCGGAGATCAAGAAGGAGCTCCTTCTCAACCGGAGGGTGGTCGACCTGGCGGGGCTGGAGCGGTGGCTGCGGAGGGTGGAGGCTGTCGCCGAGCTCGCGTGGTTCACCGAGCTGTGCTCCCACGAGGAGAAGGAGGTGCCCCCGCTCGAGCTCTTCGAGTGCGCGTTCCGGGCTCTGGAGGGCGCCTGGTCCCATGAACTCCACCGCGGCGCCGACGCCAGGAGGTTCTGGATTGGTTCGGTGGCCGTGCCGGAGTTCTTCTTCTGCCCCGTCTCAAAGAAGGTCATGGAGAACCCAGTCGTCATCACCTCCGGAAAGGTGCGTCAAATCCTTATACCTGCTCTGTGTGCTGTTCTTGCGATTTCACTTGTTTGGATATGCTTGCGTTGGATGAACTGATGCAATGGGTCTTGTAACTGTTGTTCTAGAAGAAATTTTACTTGTTTATTAGTGTTGGATGGTAAGTCCAATTTGGACGGATAGCTAGTGTGAAAATCTCTGATTGATATCTTCAGGTTAGTTCAGACTTCTCTGTTAGCGGGAAATTGGTCTCTGATTGTAGCAGTACAGTCCAAGAAAATCCGTAATTTATCTCTGATTGCGGTAATGTTATTGCTCCTACAGATTCAATAACTGTTTCTTCTGTCAAGGGTAACAGATAACTTACTAAGTTAGATTATCTGCTTCAATTCCCACTAGGAAATCTTGTGATGTTGTTGTGCCAGAGTCAATTGAGATCCTCTTCGTAAATGTTCTGTCAAGGGTCGTAACAGATAGCTTACTAAGTTAGACCCTCTTCGTAGTATGTTTGTTTAATTGTTCCGAAGGACTGCCTGGAGTTTGTTTGTGAAGGATTTTGTGTTTTCCCCCTTGGATCATCATAGGATGTCACTAAGGATCAGAGATACTATAATTTGTAAGTTGATATATGGATATGTTTGGCTCAAAGAAGGGAATAAAGATCACCCTGATATGATACTGGTTTGGGTGCTCATTGGATAAGAAAATCTGCTAAGAAGTGTTTCTGAAACCATGTTGTTTTATTATTTGTGAAGTTGTGGTAGTTCATCATGTAGCTTTGAGCAATTTCCTCTGACATAAGGCAATTCAGAGCTTGAAATGTATTTGTAATTATTCACAACAAATTCTTTGTAGATTTCATCGGTACAAATGGAATTTCTCACCTGCAATTTGATCAGATCATATCCCTGAGTTAATTCAAATCAAGTGGAAAATTCAGTGTCCTGCAGTGGAGTTTGTTGCAGTTGGAAATCCATTACCTTGCAGATTGTTTAATCTATCTACTCAAAACACTTGTCTATCTTTACTCGTCTCCATTTGTTCTATTAATAATGCTTTGTTACCTAGTTTCGACTGGTGCTTGTTTTGCCTATAAAGCCGGTGTTTGGCTAATACCTTTTCTTTTATCTTTTGTTTTTGGCTGTGTGCATATCCTGTGTAGAAGCCGGGAGATACTTTGTTTATTTATCACCTTATGCAGGCTCAAAGTAATAAAGCTCTTCCATTATCTAAAAAAATTTGTTCTGTTAAAAATCTCGCAGTTAGTTTTGTTCATTACTGTATTTATTTTTTCTGTTCTCATTTCTTTTGTCCACTGCATTTTTACTTTTCTTTTTCGACAATATGAATGTGCATTTTACTCAACTATAAATTTTTTTGACTTGCATTATTTTGAGCTATTATTCCTGTTTGTTTCATCTCCCTGATTTTTCCTCTTGTGTGGCTGCAGACTGTTGATCGTATTGCACTAGAGAAATGGTGGAACAAGCACAAACGCATCTGTCCAGTTACCGGCGAGGTTCTCACGCACGACATCTTCATCCCCGATGTCCTCATTGCGCTGTGCATATCACGGTGGCGTGTCGCAAACAGCATTAGAGATCTGACAACAGCTACAGATCCACCAGCCATTTCTCCTGAGGAAGAAGCCCTGTTCAAGGAAGTCACCCTCTTGGCTCACTCCCCCCAGCAGCTCTAAAGAAGCTTACGATGCTATCTTACGCCTACATGAGCTTGTCGACAAGGAGCAGTGCTCATATCTACATCTGTTTGGCCACAGCCCAGGGGCGATAGCTAAACTTATCTGCATCCTGCCAGAGACATGCCTGGACCCTGATCCTGAACTGGACGACATTATCCTCAGAGTCATCGGGAAGGCAGCTTCCTACAGCCCCAATAAGGAGGTTTTCGGAGATGATCAATATGCCATACCTGTGCTGATTGCAAGGGCGTTGCTAGGACCAGTACCCACAAGAGCCAAATGTGCTCAGATCCTTGGGCTACTGGCTGACAACTACTACAATAAGATCAAGATTGGTGAGCTTGGAGGCATTGCTGCGCTGATGGAGCTACTCTCAGTCGGAGACATAGATGTCAAGAAGACAGTAGCAATGGCGCTTGCCAACCTCTGTGAGGCCCAGGAGAACTGGAGCAGATTTGTTAGGGAGGGGGTGGCAGATGCCGCCATATCTCTGTTGCGACAGGACAGGCTAGTGGACGAGGCCGGCAGCATCTTGTTGCAGGCTGAGGGTTTTCAGCTGGCCATGGTGGAGATCATGGAGAAGCTGGTGTCGTTTGCCGGTGATAAAATGTGCAAGGAGATGATCGAGCGCCTCTGGCTTACCTTCATCCGATCGAAACCAGGCCGAAGAAGGCGTACCAGCTTCCCTTCTGCATCCACCACGGAAAAGGCTTCGGAGGCATCTTCATCATCAGCCTTATTATCCTCAGAGGGGAGCACGGAAGAGTCTACGGGTGTGGCAGCGCAGACCAAGAAAGATGTTGAGGATATCGTTTCATGGCTGCAGAAGAGGTCTTACTACCCCCGGACATACAAGTACAGAGATTGATCATTGGCAGGCCAACTCGTGTGAAGAACCAAGAGGAGTGACTAACTGAATGTAGCTAGAAGCAATAGTAGCTGGTTCTGAACATAACTGTAGCTCAGCTCAAGCTAAACGGTGATTCTGAACTTCTGGATGACAAGCTCGTGAAACATAGTATTTGTATGCCATTGTTAGGATGAAAATGAAAATTATAGCTTTTCAGTTGTAAATGCATAAATGGAGTGCTTTGTGTGTAGCTGAAATACATAGTGCTGTTCAGTTTTCTCATCATACAGTCCCTGGAAGTCCAGGACATTCAGGTTTTGTGCTTGGCAGATTTGGAGACAGCTGCTTGCCATCATAGGCTTAAAATGTTTCGTTTTGCTTTGCTTTTTAATATCAGATGAAGAACAAGGATTGGAATGGAGGATAGGAGTTGTGAGAATACTCACCTATTTTACTCGTTTTACTAACGTCGAATGTCACGGATTCTAAGTTTGACCCCATTCCTAATAAGCCATGACACAGGTGTACCGTATATACATTCAAAAAAAGGAGTTGTACCGTATATCGGTTGGGCTAATTAAGTCACTACTTGGTTGCATCCTATCACCATTGCAACGTACTAGTAAGATAAGGGTTACATTACTCAGAAGATTGTACCAAGTGTTGCTTAACGAGAACGTGGATACGTGTTTCGTCATTCGTGTGCCGTGTGGGTTCATAGTCGCCGTGCCGGTGCCTATGTGCATACGGGCGTCGATCGTGTCCATGGAGCATAGTAGTTAGTGCTGTTGTACCCTGGGGACGTACTTGCGCGCCCACAGGTGCCGCCCGTTGACGAGCAGCTTCACCAGGCGCTGCTCGCCGAGCACAGCCGCCGCCACAGCCGTGCGCCGGAACGTGATCCTGCCGTACGTCGGCTGCTCCCCTGGCGGCGTCTTCTCGATCAGTACCTTCTCCACGCAGTCGCCCCACCTCCTGCAGATATATAGATGATGTTGCCTGTTAGAATGGACAATGTGCATGCAGATGCAGGTATATATATATATATATATATATATATCCTCCAGTTTTGATCAGGTATTGTTGAATGTTGATGCTATGGGTGTGTACATCGAATTGTCTCATTTGTCAAATCTTTGTTGTGTCGCAAAGATGATACTCGAATGTAATCAGTAGATAATTCTTCACACTTAACTTAGACAATCGTTCTAAAACTAATCAGCCAGCCACAGGTTACGAGGCGTTACAACTTATCAAGCAGGCGAGAGAGGCCTCAGCAAGCAGCAGAGCTGCAGAAGGTGCATGTGATTTCCGTCACAAACTAGTACCAGTACCAGTACCTCCTGCTGCTGCAGCTGCTGCGACGAAAAGCAGGGAGCAATACATCCAAAAAATTTCCACGGTTTTGCGCGCGATCAAATCAAAGTAGCTTTAGCCCCTGCGCCATGGAATCGCGCAGAGGGGTACCAACCTATCCGCCCTGCACGTTTCTAGCTCTCAGGGAAAGGACAAAGGAAACAGCAGCAACGTACGTACGACCAAAATATGGAAGAACATCAGTATAAATATCGTCAGTAAAAAAAATTCAGAATGAAAAGCAATAAATGCACGCATGGAAACCAGCTAACCAATCAATCAGTTGCCAGATTATCGCATGCACCTCATGGTTAATTGCTTTGAGATTTCGATTCGGCGGCGCGCTACGTACTCTGTAAAGTAATCATCGATCTCTTCGCGAGTTAATGGGAAGCCCTTGGAAAAGGTGATGAATAGCGACCGCCCGCCGCCGTCGTCGTCCTGATCTGCTGCACCCACCGACGACGGCACCGTGCCGCGAAGCTTAAGGCCTCGGTACGGCGCCGCAAGCTCCGCCGGGAGCGCGCCGCCGCGGCCGCCGTCCTCCTCGTAGCGGCGCAGCAGCGCGTGCAGCCGGTCGTCGAACACGAGCGCCCCGACGCCGTCCAGAACGTCCGCCACGCCGCGCCGCGGATCGGCGCCGTCCGGGATAAGCTCGAGGAACCCGCGGACGTCGACGGTGACAGCATCTCCGCTGACGCACGCGGGCGAGACGAGCGGCGTCTCATGATGATGACAAGGCCAGGCGGCGCCGTGGAGGAGTACAGCGCGGGCGTCGGAGACGAGCCGCGCGGCGTCGGCCGGGGTGCGGACCAGGTGGGGCACGCTGGCCACGGCGTCGGCGCCGACGCGGCAGTGCAGCCACATGAGGAGCGCGACGGCGTCGCGGGCGGGCTGGCGGCCGGCGCCGAGCGAGAGCAGGCGCTCGTAGGCGGCGCGGTCGACGCGGTGGAAGGCGAGGACGTCGCGCACTGTGGGCTCCATGGCAGGCTAAGTGTGACGACGTGTGCTTTTGTGGGGAGCACGGGATGCTATCGAGTCAGTGGCCGGTGTGAACCCGTGGTGGTTTGCTCGATGTTTCGTCACTGTTTTTTTTATTAGATCGTTTTAGAATTCAAAGAGACGAAATTTGAACATTAATGCATAAACAAAGTGTTAACTTGCACTAGGCAGTGGCGGAGCCAGCTCGTTTGTAGAGTCTGGGCAAAATCTAACTGTGATCAAGTCAGCGAGTATTTGTCTATAAAAATTTACAGATTGAATCTTCATTCCTTGCTATAGCTTCAATGGAGTTCTCCGGCTGAGCCCAGACAGCGGCCCTGGGCCGCTGCTTATAGGACGTGACTAGTCGGCTACCGTTGGCCGTCTAGTCTCATCCGGCGAACATCCTTATATGTGTGGGTCATTATGAATTTTTTCGGGAGCGTGCTATCGGAGCTCAAGCGGGAGCGCTTTGTTGTTCTTTTCATCCCGCCCTTTCTCTCCCGCGCACAGGAGTTCGACCACATGCTGTTGGGGCTAATGCATCAGGTTGATAGTTGAACGTGTGTGTCTTGTGACTATGGAAATTAAAAACTCTATGGCTTCTAAACCATGCATCTGAACCGTCATCGATTTTTATTGTTGTGTTTCTTTCGATGGGGTCTTCAACACTATACCTCACCTCAATGAACTTATTTTTGACGCATTTGTTATCGGGCTAACATATTCATTATCAGGTTAATACTAAACTGCTATCAACTTGTAATTAGTGTGTTATCGACTAATTGTGCACCACCCACCAAGTGCACGTGCGCGAGACATGAGTGGGGCATACAACCTCGTTTGTCACTTTATTCAGCTCACCATGGCTCACGTTGGCTTTCATGTTCGTTCATAGGCGTGACGTTATAGAGTTCATTTTCTCTAAACCAGCACTCACCTTCTCTCCCGTCAGGAAAACTAGCGAAACCTAATGCCTCTCGCCATTCATCTGGACTCGCGCACGGCGTTCGCTCGATAGGCTTACTTGCCGAACCCCAGCCTGACCTTCCTCCCAACCCACCATGTTAGCTGACCAACCCACGCGCAACAAACCGAACACTCCGATCATATTGTTGGCGGCTGCGAGTGTGCAAGCCCAACACAAACCACTTAACGCCCTTGCAAAATGCTTTAATAGACATTTGCCGATGACTGCGAGCACGCAAGCCCAATGCCAGAGCACTTAACAGGCTTGCAAAAAGTTTTAACAGATCCTTACATTAATTTCTTTGTGGGCATATTTTCTTGATCATTGTCCTTTTCCGTAACTAGACTATTTAACAAATGAAAACAATGTAATTTTCAAATTATCCAGTAACCATTTACAACCATAGTAGTGGTTTACTTACCAAACTGTTTAGTAAATAGTTACCACTATAATACCGATGTATTTGTTAATATGTTTAGAAAACAGTTACCAAAGTGGCCTGTAATTAGTTTTCACCAAATTGATGATGCACTTATCAGGCTATTTTGTAATTAAACAGTTACCACCACATCATAGATGTAGTTATCAGGTCGAATAATAAAATAGTTACCTAACTAATTCGTATGTATTTTTAGACTAGCTATCTCTCCATACAATAAGTATCCATACAATAAGTAGATATAGCTAGTAGTGCCTACGCGATATTCCTTGTTCCCCCTTCGCGCAGCCCACCGCAGCTGCTCCGCCTCCTCTATGTCGAGGCCGTGCTCCCTCTATCAATCTTACCACAAGGCTGAGCATTGCCTTCCAACTCCACCAATGGCAAGCCTTCTTTGAGCAATAGTGCTTTCAACAAGAATATGGAGACACAGAGCAGCACACACTTCTTCTCTAATTGGCAATTGATCGAAGACAACTTGTGCACAGAGTTGTCCCACCGTTATCTGACATCTCGTCAAGCATTAAGATGCTAGGAGGTAGTAGGGAGCTGCGTCTCCTTGCCTGCAGCCCTCCTTTCAATCCCGCATTCACATCGCTATGGCGGTCTGCTCTTGGTTCTGCTACACCTAAGCAGAGGCAACAAGCCTTCTCTTCCCAGTCCTCTCTAGGATCTGCTCACACTCTACTTGGCTCTAGCAAGCAACAGTAGCTAGCGACATGTACGTCTACTGGAGCAGCAAGCAGTTTGGGTGGCGACTACTCTTTCTGATTCCTCAATCGTACGCAGCCACCGTGCCTCTCTACCCATCCTACCTGCTATAGATCGGGAGCTCTTCATTTTCCCGGCGCGGTCGACGGCCATCCGTCACCTCCGCGGAGACCACGCCCGCGTCCTGTCTGCCCGGCCTGATCCTCCACGTTGACGGCAGCCGTGGTGCCAAAGCGGATCGTTCCACCGCCGCCGCCGGATGTCAACGACGGCGCCATGGAAGACACCTGGGAGCTATTGGCAAGAGGGAAGAGGAACTGGGAGCATGAGACAGAGAGAGCAATGGTGTCATCAAGGATGCTGAGTTGCGGGCTCGAATCGTTGGCCCGATAAATTTGATCGCAAGCTCGCCGGTTGGAAAGCCAGTTTAGGAGGTCATCTCGTCCTTGTGCAGGCCGTTCTCTCAGCTATTCCAGTCCACACCATGCTGGCCATCGGCATGCCCAAGTGGATGCACAATGCCATGGAGAAGCGGCAGCAATCCTTCCTCTGGATTGGGCGCCGGGACGCCAAGGGCAGCAATTGCGCGGTCGCCTGGAGTGATGTGTGCCGGCCAACCGATTTTGGCGGTCTAGGCATCAAGAACCTGCGGACAATGGGGTGGGCTCTCCACACCCGTTGGCTATGGTTGCAACGCACAGATCTCTCTAAACCGTGAGGACGTTTAATTCCCAATCACAGTCAATCAACAAATTATGGATCTGTTCCATGCGGCATTGCTAGTGGTCATGGGCGATGGTTGACGCACTTTGTTCTGGTCTGACAGATGGCTAGACGGCCAATCCGTCAAGGACCTCGCACCTACGGTTTTCAAGGCTGTTAGTGCCAGGATCGTGAAGCGACGAACGGTCCAAGAGGCACTGACAAATGGGAGATGGATCCACGACATCTCTGGCTCCCTGAATGTTCATGGCATCTTGGAATTCATCCACCTATCTGGTTTGATCGAAGACTGCACTCTGTCCCTGGACTCGGAGGATAAGTTCATATGGCGATGGTCGTCCTCTGGCTGCCCTTTTTGCGGGAACGATCGGCTTTTCCGTGGCGCTATCGATTTGGAAGGGATGGGCTCCTCTCAAGTGTAAAGTTTTCGCTTACCTAGCGGTGGCCAATTGATGTTGGACGGTGGACCGACTGACGCGCCATGGTCTTCCTCACCACGACAGTTGCCCCTTGTGCCGCCAAGCTGTCGAGTCCATTTTCCATCTCCTCACGAGCTGCGTCTTCACTCAGCAGGTTTGGCACTCGGTCCTGTCCAGGTTCAACATGCAATCCATCAGCCCACAACCGAATGATCAGTTCTAAGAATGGTTTGCGAACGCGGCAGAGCGGACCAGAGATCACAGCATGCAGGGAGCAAGGTCGCTAATTCTTCTGACACTTTGGAGCATCTGGAAACTACTCAATGAGTGTGTTTTCAATGGGGCTCATCCATGCTGCCGAAGTGTAGTGGAAGCAATTCTATGTAAAGCAAACCTTTGGATGCAGGCTGGCGCCAAGGCACTCAGGAGACTGCCGCAACATGCTCGGCCTCCCGATTCCATCTAAATGTATGCAAGTGCGTTGGAGTTATTTATTTGTTCCCCCCTCCCTCTCCGATTCTTGTGCAGGTGTTTTTGTAGCTTCCAATTTTTCCTCCCCGTCTCTTGTACATCAAGACCATGTATCGTTGCTATCTCTTCTTCTAATACAAAACGGCAGGCACTCGGTGCGTGCTTGAGAAAAAAAGACCACTGAGCGAACATTCTACAACTAGATTTTCCTTTTTTTCTTTGATTCGAGTGATTGTATTTTAGTGGTGCTGGCGAAAGTTTTATTCGTCTAGTGCAAATGCACGCGTACATACAATGTTAGAGTTGTGAAAGATTTACCATGAGCGCAACAAAGACCTTATATTTTCTGCACAAATTAGCAAACATCACGAGCCCAACTGGTGTTTGCCATCATGTTCCAGCGGTAGGTCTCCAGTTCTATTGTCCTGTGTGCTAACGACCAAACATGATCTTTGGCGCAGTGCGTGACATGAAATGCTAAGATAAATATTAATTTTTTACTTTATCATAATGTATACATGAAGTATGCACGTGGTTCCATCCAAACAAGTCAAAATATTCTTAATTCCGGCTTATAGTTCCATTGTTAGAGGGGTGTCCCCGCGCTACCCCGGACCACCGGCATACCATTAAAATATTGTGTAATAGTTTAAAATTCTCTTTTGGGCATTTTCTACCCTAGAATAGCAAACTTATAAATTCCTCATCCCATCTCCACCTCCTTCTCTATAAATAGGGCCCTAAGGCCAAGAGGAAGGGGATCTCATTTTCCCCCTTTCTCACTTTTACGAACCTTAATTTGGGGAAATAAACACGAAACCGCTGTGTGAGGCCTAACTGCGCTCGCTATCTTCTCCCTCGTGTCCCTACGTGCGCCCCCGTAGGCTTACGTAACCGAACGGGGATGCCTCTCTCTTATTGTCTAGTCTCGTACCTACGACAGTTGGCGCCGACCGTGGGGACCTGAGCGAAAAGCCATAACGTCTAAGAAGAGAAGCCCGAGCGTGACTACGATCACCTCCCCAACGCACCCCGCGCGTACCCCTGTGGGAAGCTCCAGGCGCACCCTGCGCTCATCCTGCGAGCGCCCCTGCGGGACGCTCTGCGCACGCTGTGCGCACCACTGCGGGAGTCTTCGCGCACATCACCCCTGCGGGACTCTCCGCGCACCCTGCGCGTGCCCCTGCAGGAGGCTCCGCGCACACCCTGCGCGTAGCCCTGTAGGAGACTCCGTGCACACCTTGCACACACCCCTGCGGGAGGCTCCATGCGCACCCTGCGCTCATCCTGCGAGCGCCCCTGCGGGACACTCTGCGCACCCTGTGCACAACACTGCGGAAGGCTCTGCGCACATCCTGCGCCTACCCCCGCGGGACGCTCCGCACACCCTGCGCGTACCCCTGCATGAGGCTCCGCGCACCCCTGCGGGAGGCTCCATGCGCACCCTGCGCTCATCCTGCGAGCGCCCATGCGGGACGCTCTGTGCACACTGTGTGCACCACTGCGGGAGGCTCCGCGCATCCTGCGGGTACCCCTGCAGGATTCTCCGTGCACATCCTGCGCCCACCCCTGCGGGACGCTCCGCGCACCCTGCGCCCACCCCTGCGGGACGCTCCGCGCAGTCTGCACGTACCCCTGCAAGAGGCTCCGCACACACCCTGCGCGCACCCCTGTGGGACGCTCCGCGCATGCTGCGCGTACCCTGCAGGAGGCTCCGCACACACTCTGCGCGCACCCCTACGGGAGGCTTCGCGAACACCCTGCGCGCACCCCTGCGGGACGCTCCGTGCACCGTGCGTGTACCTCTGCAGGAGGCTCAGCGCACACCCTGCGCGCACCCCTGCGGGATGCCCCGCGCACCCTGTGCGCACCACTACGAGAAGCTCCGCGCACATCCTGCAGGAGGCTCCGCGCACATCCTGCACGAACCCCTGCGAGACGCTCCGCGCACCCTGTGCATACCCCTGCAGGAGGCTTCGCGCACACTCTGCACGTAGCCCTGCAGGAGGCTCTACGTGTACCATGCGCACCATGCGCGTACCCCTGCAGGAGGCTCCGCGCACACCCTGCGCGTACCCCTGCGGGACGCTCCGCGTACCCTGCGTGTACCCCTGCAGGAGGCTCGTCGCCAGCACGATCCTTACGCGTCCTCTCGAACTTGGTGTCCTCCGTGCCCGTCCCCGGCGACACAAGGGGCTCGTCGTCAACACCACTCACGCGCGCTCTTAGACTTGGTGTCCTCCGTGCTCATCCTCCGCGATACTAAGGGCTCGTTGTCAACACTGCCCACACGCGCTCTCAGACTTGGTGTTCTCTGCACTCGTCCTCGGCGACACTAGGAGCTCGCTGCCAGCATGGCCCCTTGCGTGCGCTCTTGAACTTGGTGTCCTCCGCACTCGTTCCCAGCGCCACCAGGGGCTCATCGACAGTACCGTCCGCACGCACGCTCTCGGACTTGGTGTCCTCCGTACTTGTCCTCAGCGACACTAGCGGCTCCTTGCCAGCATGGCCCCTTGCACGCGCTCTCGGACATGGTATCCTCCGCACCCGTCCTAAGCAAGACTAAGGGCTCGCCACCAGTACGGCCCCTTACGCGCACTATCGAACTTGGTGTCCTCCGTGCCCGTCCCCGGCGACACCAGGGGCTCATCGTCAGCACCACCCCTACGCACGCCCTCGGATACTGACATCATCCGTGCCCGTCTTCAGCGATTGCACACTATGTGTCGCCTGGGCGTACGCTTGAACTTAGTGTACCCTAAGCACGCGCTTGTTTTCAGTGACATATGAGATAGCTCATAGCTCTCCGCGATGTCGAGCCACCTCCGTCGGGGATATAGTGTCCCTTCCCTCTGGGGTCGCGTGACGATAAGCTCCCTGTGACGTCAAGCCGTCTCCATTCGGGATAGAGTGTCCCTTCCCTTCGGGGTCGCACGACGATAGCTCCCCGCAATGTCAAGCTATCTCCATTCGGGATAGAGTGTCCCTTCCCTTCGGGGTCACGCGACGATAGCTCTGTCACACCCTGATTTTTCGAGAGCTAAAAATTAGGGTCAACAAAAACTTTATGTGCTAACAATAAAACTTAACTAAATAAACCTAACTAAAATCTTGCCGTCTCCCCATAACCCCCATAGTCTGGTATATCTACCACGTGGTTTGTCTTATCTCCCCCTCCCCCTTGACACATGTGTTCGAACCCTCCTCGTATCCAGCTCCTTACCAGTTTAACCTAGCACCCCCGGCTTATTGCAAACGCCGTTTATTTCTTCCGTGCTAGAATTCTTGCGTGTCCATATACGCATATCTGAAATTCTCGGCGTGCTAGCATCAATCTAAGGGAGCACATATGCACGTCCACCACCCGGCACCTTTGCAATCTGAAGCATATATACGCCAAGAATCTCTTCCAAATGCCATGATCTCCTGCCATCTACCCCACCACGTCCTATCGTGAATATGTGCACATATATACTACTTTTATATATGTGCACATATGCAAAACCCTAATCCATTCTTCCGAGCTACGAATCAGAACCCTAATTCCTCGTTCGGCTCTGCTACCATCCTATGCGAATATATGAGTATACCGGTGATATTTCCCAAAACCCTCGCCCTCCACAACCTCCTATGTCTAGTCTAACTTCGTCGCCACCATATATATGCTTAAATTTCTCAAGTGTATGTGGACACATACACTCCAAACCCTAGTTTATTTTTCTCGGTAAAACCATAACCACCATGGTTCCTCTCTATTTTTACCATAAGTCATACGAATATCTTTTCACCTCTACAATGTTACCATGCCGGGAGAATAAAAGTCCGTCCTGTTATATTTCTACCAAATAACCATTTATCCTTTTACCATTCTTCACGCTTATCCGCGTCTCCATAAATCCTCTCAAAAATTTTAGAAATATCCTGAGACCCTCCCTAACATAATTCCATAAAAACATCTTGGGGTTCTGTGCAAATATTTCAAACCATTTCACGTTTGAATCAAGACCAAACCTTGAACTACAACCCTCTGTATGCTAAAATTTCTAAGTGTATGTATGCACATACATTTCGAACCCTAGATCCAATCCTTCGAACAGAAGTGAAATCTAAGGCTCTAACTTCTTGTCCCCTCTCGATACTCCTCTTGAATCTCGACTATTAAAACCATGACGATTCGGTTGCAACTTTGTCATCGTCTGATATACTTACCAGGGCGATCTCTTTTCCCACTCGACACGGCATCCGAAAAGCCTCCATGATGCTTTTACACAGTTGAAGCATATGAATGGTATGACCCACTCCTACATGCGATGACACTCTTCTATCTCCTTCGCCATGTCCTGCTATGAATATATACGCGTGTATACCATTCATATATGCACGCATGTACATAGATCCAAACCTTTTCCCTCCAACATGCTGTCCAAAGAATCAGAGGGAAACCTCCCTGACCCTTAGAGGGAAACCTCCCTGACCCTTATTACTATTCTGTGACATAACTCTTTCCGTGAACCCTACCAAGCACAACCTATGCATTATTCTCCACAATGGTCGGTACCAAACAAATGCTATGCGTCAATAGCCCAGTACGTTCCATCCCTATTTCACTTTTCCTCTGATCTATATCAGTGACCAGCTGAAGTTTTTCCTTCTTTCTCCTGCTAACCCACTGTCACACGCTGCCACCTCTCCTTTTTTCACGGCATTGGTCACTTGCTCCCTCCAACTCACTCCAACCAAGCAACCCAAACCTTCACTACACCTCTACAGTAGTCTAAACACTCCTTCTCCTTTGTCCTGACTTCTCCAGCACGCTGATGAGACCAATCCGAGTTGCTCCTGAGCTCCTCCACCCTCCATCCTTATCCCGAGCTGCCCAACTTCTCCCCACCGAGCTCACTCTCTCTCCCGAGCTCCTCACTGCTTAGTTCCATTTTCTTCACCTGAGCAGTGCCTAGCTCTCCCTCTCCTCCTCCTAAGCTCCTGCTCCCTTCGTTGCTACCAGCGCCGCCCTTGGGGCGAGTACCCCATCCGCTCTGCTCCCCAGCTCTCCCACTCATGTTGTGCTGACCCAAGCCCCCGTGCGCCTCGGTCCCCCGAGCACCACCCCGCCTCCAACAACCGCACTCCCGGGTGTTCTCCCTCTCTAGAAATGGAACCGAGCCCCCTGAGCACTTCCTTCCTCTCCTTTGCTCAGCCCAGCAAAGCGCCGCCGCACCAGTCCGGCCATCGGGCCTTTCGGTGACCTGCGCGCCACCGCGGGCACCGCCCTCCTCCAGACCTCTCCTTGCTCGGCGCCGCTCCGCGCCACTGCACCGCCGGTGCGCTCGGCCCCGCCGCAGCCGTCTACCCTGCTCGGTGCGGCCGCTCTTCCTGCGTGCCTCCTGTGACCCAGGGACTGCTGCCACCCGTGCTCTGAAGCCGCCGACTCTCCTCCCAAATTTTTCCCAGGCGCCAAGGTAGCTGTAGCTCCTATCTACTCCAGCTCCGCCCAACGTCATGAGTGCGTGCCCCACGATTCCGCCGCTGCAACCCGCCGGATCCGCTCTCCCCGCGCGCCATCGATTCGGACACCCCGACCAGCTCCACCATCAACCACCTGTAGCGCCACCATTGCCGATGTGTGACCCCCGCCCGCGCCGCCTTGCCATCACCGGCGGCAGTCGGTTTCCTCTCCAGGAAGTTTCCTCATACTCCCGGGGCTCACCTCCGTGCTTTCTGCAGGTCACCATGCTGCCGCCCATCGCAGGTGGGCAACACCTAGCACCTAAGACACCGATTTCATCCCTGCAACCAGACCACGATTTATTTAGATGAGTGCAGGCATTTTCGGAGTGCGTTTCCCCTTCGGGAAGACGATTTCCCGCTCAGCTCCTTTACCGATTATGTTTCTCTGGATAAGAGACGTATTCTCCTTCTTTGCACAACCCCTGTTCCGAATGCATATTTTCTCCAAAGCCTCTAAAGAATATGTTTCACCCTTGGGGAAACGTATCGAGTCATGGCCAGTTCCTCTACCCGAAAGCGCGTTCCAAGTTTATGCCTTTGACATCACCTCCTAAATCACTCGCGGAACCTTTCCCTCTTCTGTTTTCTTCTTCGGCAAACACCCGAAAAGCCCAGAACTCCTACGTGGTAATTCCAATTGCGTCCATTTCTCTTCCTACATATATTCTAAAATCAAACCCTACCTAAGGTATCAATTTCATAATGTTTGGAATAATTTGAATTTTCAAATTTGAAACCATTCGTTGAACATGTTATATATTCCTTAGCATAATTTATCTTGGATAATCCCTTGTTGCATAAAACTAATCATGTAATGCTAGTTTCAGTACACTCTTATCTTCAAAACCGTTAAAAAAAGCGGTAAGGGAATTTGAAAATCTATTAATCGCAATTCATCTCTTGTATGCAAGTACGGATAAATACGAGCTCGCATGTCATCTTAAGCTTACTTTAGTAACTTTCATATAATTTTCTAGAATCTCCAAAACGTGTATAAGGCTCTCTGGACCCCAAACCTTTGCATGAAAGCTAAAAGCTTATAAAATACTAAAGTGATCTTAATCATGTAAACCCTAGTTTCCTATATGTAAAAGCCTTTACCTCATGTGATATTAATTCCATCGCATCATTTCGAAAACCCTAGCGTCCTCCAAGAGCAATGCATGGTTTAAATGTTGCTTGAGTGTGCTATGGTTCTTAGAGTGTTCATCCTCGCACCGTTGGTGATTCGTTGTTTTTCTCGACGTGTAGTTCCGACGCTGCGAAACCTTGCGTGAGGGATTTCAAGTGTTCGCCATATCAACTTGAGCTCGAGAATCGGCCAGTATCGCCAGGCAAGCTCTCCACCCTTGATCATGTTGAATCCCAAAGTTTACGAAATGGTACTTTGTTTGCGAAACATGCATGCTATGTTCTACGACCCGTTATTTTATGTAGTGAAGCTATAATTGATAATTAGCAAACCCTAGTCCGACCCTGTATACCTTGTCACCTTAAGGACTACATATCCCGGGAAAGTTACTAGAAACCTAGAGTAGATTATGTATCTATCTTGCTTAGCCCTGCAGTAGTAAAAAGTAGGTTTTCAAAAAGGAAGAAATACTCCATTACTTCATGTGGTAAAAGTTTGAAAGCGGACTGTCGTGTCCGAAGGAGTATGAAGGTAGAATATCTATGGGTGGGATGTTTTGCCGCAAAGAGGTTTTGTTAAAACTTAAAAATAAAATGGAGAAGATTTTGATCCGGGTCGGAAATGAAAGGGGAAAGCAGGAAGTTTGTTAAAATGCGAGGTAATGCCTGGCGTGGTTCTCGCAGCCCGTTTACGGGTGAGGTGTGGAGTCCCTCTCGGATCACATAAGGACCGAGCTTAAGTACCGTTTGGCCAAGTCTTACTGTACGTCTACATGTCCTTTATGGGAAGGACTTGATCTAATACCCGGTCTGAACTAGCATGAACCCGTAGGCAGGGAGAAGTGTGCAGATGGGGTTGTAGCCTCTTTAGAGAACAGTTTTCGTTGAAGCGATGTCTGTTCGCCACAAAGTTGGAACACCAACCTCCTGGCAAGCGATGATACTGACTCAAGCTAGGTGTGGAACATGTCCGTCTGGCGGGTTCATGGCTGGGTTTACTCCGGTGAAGAGTCTCGTTGTACTAGCTCTGGTAGCATGCGGCACGTAGTATGCCCAGGGTGAACTACATCGTGTGGGTAAAGCCGTACCACCTTTGCAGAGGGTTAAAACTATTCGAATAGCCATGTCCACGGTCAAGGACGAACTTGGTTGGGCCACACTAAAGTAGATTGGGTTTCAAAACCTAAAAATGGGTTATGGGTTTAAGGACGCGATCCGCCGTGTTCGCAGGGTGCTATGAAAGACTCCCGTTGTAGCGGGAGGAGTGAAAAAAGGGTTCCCGTTGAAGCGGGCAACCGTCGACATCCCGTCGTAGCGGGTGAGCAAAGACCCCCCGTGGTAGTGGGTGATTACTGAGTTTCCGTTGTAGCGGAAACATGCAAGTACAATTCCCCGTCGTAGCGGGTGAGCAAATGACTCCCCGTTGAAGCGGGTGATTACAGGCTTCTCCGTTGTAGCGGAAAGCACAGAGATGATCTTCCCGTTGTAGCGGGAAGAATGATGAAAGCAGGTACCTTGTCTCGCCACGTCGAGATATTTTGTGAAAACTGCTTCTAACATCTATTTACGTATTCCCAATGTAAACTTACTTTCTTGCACAATATGAAACCTAGGATAGAGCCAGTTTTTTGATAATCCCTTGCATGCTCATATCTGTGATAAACTCCCTGGCGGAGTTCTTGCGAGTACATTCAATGTACTCACCTGGCTTATTGATTTGGCCAGACAGAAGGGCCGACAGCTCGAAAGCACGTCGGTATCCGCGAAAGCTAGGGTGTAACCCCAGTCAATTACCTGTCGGGAATGGCATATTGATGGGCCCCTCCACCATTTGATTTCCGTTGCAAGATTTTTAGCCGTTGGGCTAAAGGTATAATCTTTCGATCTCGAAGATCGGTTATATGTCATATTCTAATAAGTGCGTGTATGACCTTGATATACAGGTTAACTTGTGTATACCGGCTACTGATCATGGGACCAGTACAGTAAACACAAGGGTTTATCCGGCTTTCAAAACTGGGTACGCCACAAGCTCCCTGCAATGTCGAGCCATCTCCATTCGGGATAGAGTGTCCCTTCCCTCCAGGGTCACGCGATGATAGCTCTCCGCAATGTCGAGCCACCTCCGTCGGGGATAGAGTGTCCCTTCCCTCTGGGGTCACGGGACAATAAGCTCCCTGTGACATCGAGCCGTCTCCATTCGGGATAGAGTGTCCCTTCCCTCCGGGGTCGCACGACGATAGCTCGCCGTGATGTCGAGCCATCTCCATTCGGGATAAGAGTGTCCCTTCCCTCCGGGGTCGCACGACGATAGCTCCCCGCAATGTCGAGCCACCTCCGTCTGGGATAGAGTGTCCCTTCCCTCCGGGGTCGCATGACGATAAGCTCCCTTGACGTCGAGCCATCTCCATTCGGGATAAAGTGTCCCTTCCATCTAGGGTTGCGCAATGATAGCTCCCCGCAATGTTTGAGCCACTTCCGTCTGGCATAGAGTGCCCCTACTCTTCTAGGGTAGTGCGACGATAACTCCCTGGGACGTCGAGCCAAGTGTACATATTGAGCAAAAGCATAAGTATGTTCGAATGCCTTATCAGACGCTCAATGTTTTTGGATGGGGATAGATATAGCAGTGCATACCTAACAATGCCCCATCTCCATGCCTAATCTAGATACAAGTACTCGCGAGCGTGTCTCGAGTGCTATGTGTTTTATATGGGAGTTGAGTACAACAATGTGTACCTAACCATGTAGCTGTTACCATGGCCTACCCAAATCCCAGTGCCCTCAAGTGCGTCCCAAGCGTTCACAAAGTGAAGAAAGGGGATGACATAACGACACTCCCATTGTTACATTACCGCATCGCACTGCATGCCCGACAACATCTCCTTGCGATGTCGAGCAGTTCCACCGCCAACTGGAAGAATGATAATGATACCCGTTCCTGAGCAACAAGCAATTACAATAATAAGCGTGAGCGTCAGTCTCACCCTCATGATGACCTCAACCGCCAGCGACATATGTCGACATTTCTGATACCATCAACAACCCTATCTCGCGCATTGCATCAAAAGTTATATCAATTCTCCAATAGATACATCTCAAAAGAGATTGTGAATATGTATGCCACGACAGACCATCTCGTACATACGCTGGACGTCTCATACAATGAAAACAGAGATGACACCTTGCTCACACCACATACATAAGGGAAAAAAGGAAGTCGTTACCCTCGGAGCGTGGGCTGCGGACGGAGAGGCTCCGCAACGATGGGCTGCGGACGGAGAGGCTCCGCAATGATGAAGGACGCCAAGGCGGGCGCAACGGTGCTACCTGGGACCTCGTCGGCAGGCACGGTTGCGTCCTCCTCCCATCAGGCAGCCCAGCCCAGCAATGGCGGCGTAAGGGCTATGACGGCTGGGCAAACCACACGCTGAACCAGACCCAGGCGCCCGGCCAACCTGGCCCGTGGTGGCGCCGGATCACGGGCAGCAAGGGCTCGGCCGCCGGGTTCGACTCACTGTGGAGGTCCACCGGACACGCAGGCCCCCTCACCGTCGCCTACGCAGCCGACCTCCCGGCTCGACAATGGTAGCGTGGTGCCCCTGCGGGCTGCCCTACGCACGCCAGCGTGGAGCGGAGGCGGCGGTGACAATGTGGCGTGAAGTGCTTCGCGGCAGTGACACTGGACGACACGGCTCCTGGTGTGACTCGCGGCCCAGCACGGCGTCGAAGCAGAGGCGTCACCAGAGCGATGCGACTCGCAACAGGAGCGTTAAGGCGTCGGACGGAGCGGCGGCATGACCTAGGGGCGGCAACAGGGCGATTGATGCTCCGATGAGGCAGCGTGGGCCGGCGAGGTAGCAGCAGGGTGGCGCCCAGGTGGGCCTTCGTACCCCTGCGCGTCCCCACTCAACCCTAAAAGTGAGAAGGTACGGTAATACGCACAGACGAAGTGACTTTTCGACTGTACATATCTCACAGAGTAGCACGACAGAAGCATTGCAGTGGTCCAAATATTACAAACTTAATTTACAAACTCAAAATACAACAGAAAGTCTTACAACATATTCCTAAAAGTACGGGGAATTTAAAACCGTTATTGTTTGGTTACAGCAAAAATCTTATCTATACCTAACCACTCTTACGACCTACTACTCTACTCGGCATTGTCTTCGTTGCGGAACTCGACGTAGTAGTCGACGCCTTCGTCCTCCTTCGTCGTCGCCTGCTCCTCAGGAACTTCTTCGTCGACCTCGACGTAGACCACCTCCTCCTCCATCGTCGGCTCATAATTTACTCAAAGGAATTAGATAGAGGGATGAGTACAAAAGATACTCAACAATTTCAGGAATAGCAAAGAGGTGTTTGATGCACTATCTACTGAGAACGGCAACGTTCTCTAAAAGCAATGCAGTTTTAAAGGTAAGAGAGTCAAGTTTTAATTAAAGAGACTAATGATCTCCTGTCTCACAAGCTGCTAGGATTCCCGATGAATCCCTTTCTTGCCGGGTTCGCAGTTCCAACCAGGAACATGGAGTGACAATGCCACGATTCAATACACTCTGCAGAGGTGCACAACTGTACCCACAAACGATCAATAGTCCTGGCGTTCATGTCGTCACATGCACAACCAGATCGTAAAATCACAGAGCCGTTTCACCGCCCGCTCGGTTATACCCCGCGTTGCAGTCCTGCACTACGGGCAAGGACTACCAGTCTCGCGTTGATACTACGGATACAACGCTTGTGGATAGCCAACGGTTAGCGTCATCTTCTCAATAGCTGATACTCCGGATACAACTATTGAGGTCTTCCTTTCCCGGGGGAGTATAGACCTAGGGTAAAGGGTACTTTAGCTCAGCCCCGCCCATACAGGGTATGTGGTATGTGCGATCACTACGGCCCTTAAGCTCAATTGATCATTGGTTGTATTAACCTTATATGAAACTTTCCCGTGTGATGAACTCCACCTTCCCAATGTGTTATCCGGCACCCATACCAGGATTTCACCACCCACCATGCTATCGCCCAAGAACCGGCGATCCAAAACAAAACAACAGTTGATTCATCTTATAGAAAATAGATTTTTATGCATGTTATAGACAAGAGGGAAGTTTTGTAAATCATTCTCAACAGACATGAACAAGAACTGGACTTGCCTGGTAACGGATAGGTAGTGGAGTTCGACGGTTCTGCTTGCTAAACTCCGGCTTCTAGCAAAAGATAACAAAGTCCGATAAGGACTTATCCAAAAGATTCCAAAATATGAATGCGATGACATGACATTGCATGTATGAAATGATGCATATATTGAAGTTATCATCAAAATCTTTAAACATAAACCTTTTTAACATCTCTTTAAGGATTAAGATTTCCTAAGAATAACTCGAGCGTTAGATATTTTAAATCTCATGTTAAATTTTCACACGATGATATTTAATCAAATTAATCTTGATTGCCTTACTCACATTTTTCATTTTATTTAATTCATTGATTTAATCCAAGGAATCGGATAAGCTCTTTTAATAAAATTAATTTAGGGTCCAACTTCTTTCTTCTAAAGAATAATATACATGTTATTCAATTTACGAAAACCTACAATATTAGATAGGCTTAATTTTCATTCTAAGAAGTTAGTTTAACTCAAGGGATTACTTTAAATTTTTAACTTAATCTTTGCTAAGTACATTTAGGTGTATATGCACACATATGCATATATACATATCATCTTTTCCAATTTTTATTACTCTTTTCTTCTTCTTCTTTTTATTTTTATTTTTATTCATCCGGCCCTTGATCCACCCGAGCAACTCGCTTAGCCCAACCGGCCCGCTCGGCTTCTACACTCCTCCCTCATTCCTTACCCGTGTGCTCCGATTATCTCTCTCCCCAACACCGTAGCGCCGCTGCCTGAGCCCGTCGCCGCCTCACCGGCTCGCCGGGAAAACGCCGCCGCTGCCTAGGTCTACCGGCGCCTTGGCCCTCGGCCATCTCCCCTTGACCTAGCCCCTGCTGGCGCGAGGCCTTTTTCTCCGCCGCCTGATCCCAACTCCGCCGCTGGTTTTCCATCCGGTGCTGGCGCCGCCCCTGTACTCCTCCTCGGCGCCGCTTCGGCGCAACCCTGGGGCTCGGGTCCCGCCCCGTTGGCCCGCTTGATTGCCGCCACCTGGATGCCGCGCCTCGGCTCCGCCTCGGTCGCCTCCCCTTTGGCGCTGCCCTACTCGGCATCACTCCGCCGGATGCACCCTTACACCCGGCCGCCACTGCTGGACGGCGGTGGTTTGGCTGCACCGCAACCGCGGTGGCACGCCGACTCCGGGTAAGCCTCTGGTCCCCCTTCCTTACTTGCCTATTTCCCAGTTCTTCTATCCCCCAATTGATCTAGGGCTTTTGCCTTAACCGATTTGGTGGAGATGACATACGATTCTAGGTTAAGCATTTGCTGATGCCGAACTCCAATGTCTAATTATCCTCAAGCCTTTGGCTGAGCTTAGCTATTTGATCTTTTGTTGCTGGTACTGAACACACATATGATGTATATGTGCTCGGGTGTGTCAAATTAGCAAGAACAGATGCCTAACTTGATCCTAGTTGTTATCCACTTCTTCCAATTTTGCACATACCCATGTCTGTATATTAATTGGAAAGAACAGATGCTTGCTTGACTTAGCATTTTCAAACTGAAACAAGAACAGATGCTATCTCTTGTTTCTTTAGCTAGCTTACGCTGATGCTTTGCATTTGAATATTGGTTGGTTGAATTGATAAGAACAGATACTATGGAAAGTTGCCTAATAGTTGCCTTAATTTATTGCGATGATTTCTGAGGAAAGAGCTTGAGAGGGGTATAGAAACCTGGTTAGAACAGATTACTACCCATGCTGCCCATTGAAAAACCTAGTGATGATAATTGGATTCTGAGGGTTCCTACTACATGCTAACCTATTCAGTGTGCATAAGTGAGGTTTTAAATGCTCAAGAACTCCTACCTTGCTTTGGTATGAATTGTGATAAGCTGGCTTCCTTCTACTCTCCTATGTCCTGGTGGCCTTCCCTTCTCCGTGCTATTGAAATGCTAACATTCGAGGGATGTGTGGCAGCAATGACTACTGTTCAGGATATGTATATAGTCATTCTCTAACCACGGGCACTGGCCACCTCATGCTTGCTTGCCACGGCTGCTATTTCCACTTGAGCTCAGCTTGCATTCTAAGTTATCTTGGGTGAATTATCTTGGCTGATGGATAAATTCACTCGGTGAAATGCTGCCTTATACTGATTTTCTACAGAGGCCTGGCTATATGTGAAAAAAAATGGCCACCTCATGCTTGTTTACTGGAACTTGCGGTACTGGATATCCTTAAGAGATATTTCTATCTCTGGTTGCCTTGCTTACTAAGAATCTGGACCCTGGTCACTTGCCTTGGTCGATGGGTAAAAAGCTACCATTCTTGCTGCCTTATTCACACTTGTTGCCTCGGTTCAGTTTATATGGAATGGCTGCTGGATATATTACTTGATGGACTATTGCCTCATATTCCAAGGGTTTTGACCTTGGTCAATTTATGTGGGCTAAAAGGATAAATATGGATGACTACCTTATCTTTTCAATTCATTTGCAAAGCAATTTCCTTTTCAAAAATAAAAAACTTATGGAGGTAATTTAGTTGTAGGAAGAATAAAATATTTTATCCTCTCACCCCTCTTTCCATATATATAAGTATAGTAGTTTAGTCCGATAAGGGTCTTAGCCAATGTGGCCCTTGGACATTTTTGAATTCAAAAATCTTCTCAAAACTATTTTTGAAAACTAAAAATTACTTAGGTCATCGGCACTAATTTGCCCCGCAACTAACCCTGCGGATGTCGGCGGAATTGTGCCGATAAGACCACACATATTTTAAAATCATTTTTCAAAAACTCTTGCCTCCTACAGCAACGGCGGGATTCCAACGGTCTCGAGTACCCATACTCGATGACCTCGGATGACCGCCAACATTTCCGAAGATCTCTCCCCTTCGGCTCTCGGTGCTTCGCTACAGCTCAGGACTTGAAGATTTGAAGATTCAAGAATTAGGTTAGATGATGTATAGGTAGAATCTTGATCATGTGATTTTTCATTTCTTCTTCTTCATTCGTTTGTAATAATGTTGTATCATGACATTGTAATATTATATTACTTAATAAAATTTAAATTTCAATTGTATTTGATCTTGTATGAATAACAATGCCATGAGTAATGCGAATGAAATGCGAATGCACAACAGCTTCCTCCCCCTCTCGATGTAGCTCGATAGGTTCGGGTCAACTCAGCATCGCGAGTTGAACTGACCCTACCTCACGACGCTTAACCCTAACTTAGAAACTAGGGTTCTCACAGTAGGCCGGCACCTAGGTCCATAGCCGGGAGAAGGAGGCCACATGGAGCGGCAGGAAAGGAAGAAGGCGGCGTAGGCCTGAAAGAAAAAAAACAGAGGAAGGAAGGAAAAAGAATAAGGGAAGAAGGAAAAAGAAAGAAGAAAAAAAGAATATGTCCTCCGCTCTGGCCGACCTTCGCTCTGACAGAACCGACCCCTCAGCAGGATACAGATCATATCTTCGAGAAAAGAGAAGGAAAGGGGATAAGAAAAGGGAACAAGGGTAGACTCCTCGCCACAGGACACATCACGTTCCGCCATCACGCAGGCATCATCGGTCGGTCCGCGTGCCAACCCCTCAAGGACTGGTGCGCTGGCCCGAACGGGCGGTACCCTACCGCCCGGACCTGCGAGGGGCTATTGTTGGAGGGTGTCCCCGCGCTACCCCAGACCGCCGGCATACCATTAAAATGTTGTGTAAAATGTTGCGCTCGCTATCTTCTCCCTCGTGTCCCTACGTGCGCCCCCGTAGGCCTACGTAACCGAACGGGGGTGCCTCTCTCTTATTGTCTACGCTTGTACCTACGACAGTAAAGTTTAATTTTGCAACAGAATTGCCGCCACAATGTAAACAACCCAAATTAGCAGCATATATTATAGTCGAATATCGTCAACTATATTTACAGAGGAATATAACATAGTGTTCCCTAAACTGAAAAAAGGTCAAGGTCAACTCTTTGCGTAATTTAACATTAGAGCAAATATTCCTATGAAGGGTCTAAGAATGCCTGTATATATCCTTAATTGTCAAGGTGCTAAATCAGTAACTTTGAAGTAAAGCTGCAACCTATATTGACTGAGAACCCAAAAGTTCCAGTATATGTTAGATGTTCAACAAGAGTATATGTTTGGTATATGTTATATGTTCAACAAGAGTGACTAGCTATGATCCTGGAGTTCAAATTCTGCTCTCAGAGAAGTCGGGTCAGGTTCTGTGTTTCCCATATCCCTTGTCTTGTGCAAAACAAACGTTCCTGCAACAATGGTCACAAACCCACATATCTGACTAGATATCTGTGTTGCATTCTGAGAGTCCCAGTCCTGCAATAGAAAAGTAGCAACCATAAAATGCTTGTCTACCTTCATAAACAGATACTGATAATTAATGTAAGTTAATTCCTAAGCTCAATGAGGCCCCTCCCAATGCTCCAACTTGGACTGGTGCTAAGACATGCCACATAGGCAAGAAGATGATGTGACGGGGTAATTAAGAAGGAGAGACATAGTTTTGGTGTCTCCAAGAAGAAATGATGATAAGTGTGCGGACCTATGTAAAATGTCTATGTGGCATCTATGTATTGGGGAGTTTAGTTGCTAAACAATTAAATAAAGAAAGCTTAGCTATAAAAAGCTAAGCACCTATGCATTGGGGAGTTTAGTTGCTAAGCCCTTTCATGCACTTAGCACCTCATCTAAGCACCTATGCATTGCGAGAGGCCTGATAGAAGATGAAGAATGGAATATATTCAAACACTAGTCCTTCGAACCAATGAGATAAATACTAGAGTTTAGTTACTGTAAGAATCTTGATACTGCAGTCCCCTTTATTAAAGATAAGAGCATAGTTTGCTAGAAGAGGTGGGCATGAAACAATTTTCTTGGTAAACTATGTCTTATTGGATATTAGACATGTCAGCTTATAACATTTTTTTTCTGGAACAAAGCTTACAACAGATGTTACACAATGATTTGGCATAGTGCTGCATTTCAGAATGATCCTATAGTTTTGTAGTGAGTAAAGTCTCAAAACATATTCATATGAAAACTTTCAAATCTTTGGGAAAATGGCTTAGTATAATAAACATATTACACTCATGAAACTACTAAAAGATATAAACAATGTGTACATCACCTTGTACATGATCATGTTTGCAAGAATAGTAAGAATGGTGAACATCACATAATATACAGGAGCGACCACAGCTGTGTTGAATGAGTCCAAAGCCTAAAATAACAGAAAGATAATTTTGTTGATGGAAATATACTTGACTCCTAATCAGCTCAAAAGATGTGAAAATGGACATAGATTAGTAAATTTAAAACTAAAGCAAGTCAAGAACTTGTGAGACATCTGGAATGATCTTATAGAAGTGCTAAGCCTACTGCACAACTACATCAGTCATCATTATAAAGTGAAGAGACTAAAAGTGCACTTATGAATACTTCTACTGTTATCATCACAATTTGTGTGGTAAAGGGAAGCTTTGTTTTAAATTATTAATCTCTCACATTTAACAATGCTTAGAAGCCTGCAGTGAGACCTTCGGTTTAATTCAAATTCCAGTCTGTCTGCAGTTAGTGACAAGCACATCGCAGAAGAGAGCATGTTGCCCGTATGATTCAATGATTTGTCATCAAATTGTTGCCTCATAGTGACCTTGCACTCTGACAAAATGTCAAAATCAATTCAGGGTGGGCATTATATCCAATAGTCATCGGTACCATATTACAAGTTCCAAGCAATTACCGGTAGGAAAATGTCAAAATCGATATCTGAAAAGTGGGTGCATATAGGCTTAGAAAATCAAAAATGCCCTAGCTAAATGGCAAGTAACCTACCAAGTACCATGGAAATCTCAACATAACCTATTCTCTCTTTTCTTTTGCAAGGAATAGCCTATTCATGATTTGGAAATAAAATAGTTTCTATTTGGTTGTTCCATTGACAAGAATACTGGAAGTTCCGTCTCATGTATTGCAGTATATACTTCAAAAGTTCAAATATGATGAGAGGGCTTACCTTGTTTAAATAGTTTAGCTGCACTAAACAGCATATAATCACAACAACAATAAAGAACCATGTTTGGATGTAGATAAATTGGTTCACTCCATTAAATGAGAGCTTTAAGGCAATAGCCACTGCTTTTACACTGATAACCTGTCCCAAATGTAGCACTTCATCAGAAAGTTCTAAATCAATTTGATTTGACCAATTCAATATTTAGTATCATGTACTGCGAACCTACCGTAAGAGACCCCATTAGCGAACATATTGCAATATATGCAAGCATTTTTTCTTTGTTCGGTCCAGTGAACAACCCAGAAAATTAAAATAAGTGCAATAGCTATGGCCACGGAAGAATAGACTATGAAACCTGCCAGCACAAATTATACATGCATGTCAAAATGAATTTTGATAACATAAACAGTACAAATACAGTGAGGTAAAAAAACAAAGCCATAAGCAGAGAGAATGTTTTTGCACAAAGAGAAGAGTGGCACATTCCCTCAATACTTTGTGGTGTAACACCAGATACTTCTTTTATGGAAGTATTCCCTCCGCTATTTGCGTGTCAATAACTCAATATAGTGCGTGGCAGCATAGAAGGTATAAATTTAATAATTCCAGTAGGATGACACAAAAATCTCAACACAAAGAACGTATTCTCCACAAAAACAAGCAACGAAAGTGAAAATATCACTTAGATACTGATTCCTGCATGCTGCATTTTCTTTTTCTCCTTTTTCTAGCCAAGGCTGTACCATTGCCATCCATGAAAAGAAGGAACAGACAAACAAGAAAGGAACCATCTCTGGAGCACAAAAGGCGTGGCTAGTGAAAGGATAGATTTTTCTTGGAATTATCAAACAAGAATATCTGTGAGCCCAATATACTTCAGGATGCAAAATATGGAACTTACTGTATAACTCTGCTGAGTTGAAAAATATAATTGCATCTATTGTTTACCAAAATGCATTTCAGAGCAGTAATGAAGGTAAAATTTGGTTGCAGAGCAAACTATAATACTAGAAACACAAATCCACAGTTACCATTTCCCCAATGGTAAACTATACCAACTGAAATGTTGTACAGATATTGAAGGATTTTGAGAAAAGAGCTACCTGGTTCAGTTGCGAGATGCCATATTTCGCTAACTGAATCGATCTTTCTTTCCTTTGGGGCATGTAAAACTATGTCAACTGAACCAACAACACATAATATGCAACCAACAACACCAAACATATGCAACCTCTCATGCAAAATAAAGTGGGCTAGCACTGCACTGCATGAACAAAAGAGTATCAAGGAAACATCATACTATCAGTTCATCAGAATTATTGCATAGAAAGAAAGGTATGTGTAAACCTCAATATGATGCTCAGAGCTCCCAGAGGAGTAACAAGTATTGCAGGAGCAAATGCATATGCTGCAAAATTGGCCACCTCACCCAGAATCACTGCAAGAAAGATAGAGAGCGATAAACAGTAATTTCAGCTTACATCATATTATTATGAAATATTATTAGACATTTATAGTCATCATGCATTCCAAATAAAATAATTGATAGAACTAGGTTCATGTGTTCTATTTTTTAGAGTAGGTGATTCATTCTTTTAATCCATCATCGAGTGGTACAACCATGCAATGAATGTAGAACTACCATACTATACATGTAGTTTAATACATTTGTGTCAGGCAAAAAAGACAATTGGCTTAGTCTCTGTACTGAGAGTGCCTTCGTTATAACGCCATGACATCCCAAAGAAGCATATTGTAACGGATACTTACTCGTTACCATTCCCATCCACCAAAACGGTTCATATAAGTATGAGTGTCCTCCAGAACCTGCAAATCATGACGGTAAAAGAGTACATAATTATTAATGGATTTTGGGACAAGAAAAAGTAGAAGAAACATCGAAACATTATTACGTGAGGAATTTAACACCTTCTGTGCAATTCAAAAAAAGATAAGGTGGGAGGCACAACCTGCTCTTAGCCCAGTATCCCCAGCTTTCTTCAGCCCAATCTTCTTCAACACGAAGCTAGAACCAATAAAAGCACTTGATAATGTGGCTAATCCGAAGCCCCTTAAATTGTCTTTAGACATAACCATCTTTGACAGTCTATTTGCAGTCAACTGAAGAATCCAACAGCTATCCTACATCACAAATGGGTTTTCATTTAGTAAAGCACTTCTCAATGTTCAAATTCTATTATTCATTCCAGAACCTTATGTTGCTTTTGATTGGGTTTCCAGGAGATGGTCCCTATAGAAACAGAGAAGAAGATGACGAGAATCATCACGACAACAGATCTTAATTAAGATGTTACAAGTGAAAAAACGACATTGGACCGTGACAAATTATGACAATAAGGTGCCAGTACAAGAACAAAAAGGCGACCTGATACTGGTAAGGAACCTGAACCTCTCAACAGTAAAAATGTTCTGTTTTTTTCCCCTTTATTTGAGCAAAGTGTCGGGAGAAAATGACAGCTCCAGCTCACATAAAGACAACTCCTACATGCAAATGGAAAAGTGCAAATATCAAAAACTGCGTGCATAAAGACAAAATGACATGTCTGTTTGTATAACGATGGAATCAATCGAGAGGAGGCACCCCATCATTCAACCTAAATCTCTCATGCTGAACGTTGGAAGTAAAGAAGTTCATACAGGCAAAACAGAGCATAGTAAATACTAGATGATAAACCAAACTAATAATGAAAAGGAACAAGAAAAAAAAACCAATGGTCAGAAAGTAACTGGCTGAACCTTAGTTGTACCACCAAAAACTCTCCATATGAGGTTCCAAATTTCGAATGAGAGTTGCAGCACAAACAAATCGTTCGGAATATGATTAGTTTGTTTCATCGGCTTTCTCAGCGTACGTTTCATGGGTGCTTTTGTTTCTTGCACACCAGGGGGGCGGAGGTGAATTTAACGTGCGACCACGTGGGTTCAGTCGAAACCCACAAAATGTTTGGCATATAACCTACTGGGTAACTGATACCGATCGAGATCGATCTTGCGCTCTGGAGAAAGTACACAATCTAACTGGACGGAGATACAGAAAGATTTGGATTACTTGATTGCTCGCAGCCACAGCAAAGAAAATGTCTACCAGGACAAGAACAACTCTTAGAGCAACCCATCGAGGCGAGCTAGGGTTCCTCACCAAGAAAAAGGAGAAGCCGATCCGAGCCCGGACGGGGCCTCCACACGACGATCCGGTGGAAGGTGGCGGCCTGGCTTTTGCCGTGTACCGTCGCCGGCGGTTAGGTCGACGCCGATGATGAGTGCAGCAGATTGCGGGAGCAGCGGATTCGGGAGTGGGGGATGGAACAAATTTGATTTGGTGGGAGTCCCCCGAAGAGGAAGAGTAATAATAGGGGAGGGAGACGAGGGATTGAAGAACCGTCGGACGCCTCCACGTTCGCTCGATCGGCTCGCGTAAGCCATGCAGAAAGAGGAAGTGGGCCCGGTACTTCTCGATAGCCAGCTACGTTTAATGGTCTTCATGGAAAGAAGAAATAGAAAAGAAAAAAAGGCTGTCACGTTTCAGTTCAACAAAATACCATTTATTCGTCCTGTCGTGCCTAAAAAAATCCGGCTAGTTACCTCTCAAGAATAAAAGAGACTACCTATTCAGTCTTAGAAATATCTATTTGATTTTACAAATAAACTTCACTCCTCCATGCAAAATGTGACGGTCTGGCTCCCTTCCCTCCTCATAAAAGATCCGGCTAATCAAGAGTTTCCGCTAAAAAGAAGACCATCTGTTGAATCTTAAAGATGTCCAAGTTCAGATTTTACAAAAAAGAAAGTCTCCATCTACCATCAGAAATGTCACGGTCTAGATCCACCCCCTCGCCTAACATATGTAAACACCAAACTCTACCTCCATTCCACTCTCTCTCCCCTTTCCTGCCTAACTATCACCGATGCCCCGCTCCTACCCAAAAGCGTTGTCAAGGTCTACCGCCTCCTTCATGGGAGGTCAATTTGCCTTCTTCATCTTCTCCATGTCATATGTGTCATTCTTCTCCAACTCTAATGGGGTATTGTTGGCTTGGACGCATTAACTTAAAATAAGGAAAAAAGGAAGCTTGTACGACAACCGGCAATGCAAAAGTGAAAAAATGTAGTTCTTCCACGTGCATGCTTGAAAGTTGATCCTGGGTATCCTAGATGCCTATCAGATTGGAGGTCTATGACTCAAAGTTGGTTCCTTGCCCCTAGGATACAACATGTATCAACACATATTAAGTAAATTCCAAGGCTAATTCTTGCATATAGCCTCTTTCTTATACATGATCTTGGAGATATGAATGACCTTCCTAACGAACGTTGCGTTTGGCATTTGCGATGGAATGTGATAATCTCACTTACCTAACCAGTTTTTGCCTATTTTATTGTTTGGTTTCTATTTTCAAGGCTATTCCTTTACGATAGATTGTAAATAAGTCTAGTACAACATAGTATAACAAGTGTAAACCGAATTAAAATCTAGAGTAAATTGCATTGTAGCTAAAATAACCTACATGGTGAGTGGAACCTAGTCGTAGAACTTGACAATCACTCGTTCCGTCACAAAACTTAACTAGCCAGTACAATATGGGCCAATTAAGGGCCACGTGGGATGATTAAGCCTAGTCAACATCCTACATGTCAGATGCTCTTGAAATTTCGTAGAAATACAGTTGGAGCAGTTATGGCTGCCATGCCTTCGGTTCGGTGGGCTAAGGATGGGCAATAATATGCAAGATAGACAAAGATAAATGGTCTTTTCAAACATTGAAAAAGTTTATTTTAGATCCTGAATTTTGGTCTGAGGTCCGAGTTGAACCCCCCAGTATAAAACTAGATCTCTGAAACCCTCAACATTTAAAACTAGTTCATTTTGGACCCTACGATGACTTTGAAGGTGGTTTTGGTGATGCAGCATATGACATGTATGGTTTGATAAAAAAAGGAATCCGGGGAATTTCAAAAAAATTAAGAAAATGCAAAATGAAAGAAAAGGAAAAAATAGTACTTTGCAAAAAAAATCAGAAACTAAAATATTCTTTTAACTTACAAAATTTTGAATTTTTTGGAAAATTGGCATGAATTTTTAGCATTTAAACAAAATTTTCCCTAATATCAAGCTTCTGTAAATAACTTTTAGCAACAAATATAAAACTGAAAAGATACAAGAATAATCTATTTTTCTACTATATAATCTAAGTTCATCCTCAAATTTTTCCACTTTTTTAATCTAGTTTAATATTTTTGTATGCCTAAATTTCAAATTTCAGATTAGATCACATGTGAAATTATTCTTATTATTTTAAGTCTCTTATTTTTTCTAGTTTATGATTTATTTATATATTTTTGCATCAAAACATCCATGTTGTTAGCCACATAATGTGCACCATCAGAAAAACCATCCACACTGACAAAACCATCCTTAAAACTGTCTTAGGGTTTAAATTGATATGATTTTAACAGTTGAGGATCCTAGATATATGGTTTTGAAGTTAAGGGTTTAATCCGAACCTCGTGGCAAAGTTTAGGGTCCATAATAGAGTTTGTCCTTTTGATCAGTGGGTTTAGTACTCTTTGGTGTGGGAAATAGCCATACCATTTTGCAGTGTCTTCTAGCTACTAGAAATGAGCGATGTGCCTAAGAAAACATCAAACAATCATGGTGTCATGTAGGCCAAATTGCCTTTCATCTACTCAAGTGGAAGTGGTTAATTCTAAAATATGCCATTTGAAAGTCGAAAATCATGAACATGCTACTACATAGTTGAAAAACCTTTCAGATGCCATTGTGGATGAAAATACACTTGTCTTCACCCTTACGCTCATCCTTCCTTCCGTTCCACAACCTTTAGTGTCCTCAACCAACATTAACAGGTTTGTCTGTGCACCTTCTTGTTGCATGATGTTTCCAAGATGCTCGCTGCTCGCCTCCACATGTCATCCCAAGAAAAATTGAGTGCACATCCATGCCCATTTTCGGGAAGGGTGGGGACATCCATGGTGGTGAGCTCTAGAGACCTACAGTGAGTTTGCAAGGTGAGCCAATGCCATGGTAGACAACGTCGGAGCTTAGCTCGACGCACGACGAGAGAAGAGGAGGAGAGGCACTCGATGACGGAGAAGAGGAAAGAGAAGTCCTTGGCGACGAGTGCTGGACCATCACGAACACCTAGCTGGTGGTGTGCTTGTCGAGTAACATGTGTAGCACGAGGTCGACAGGGATGGGGACTAGAGCAGCGAGATTGCTTTCTTCCCTACCTCTGATCTCTAGATCCGATGTGGATGTCAAAGACGTCGGTGTTGGCTTCTTCTGACCTTTGATATGCAGATCAACTGTCCATTGCGGCAGCCCTAGCTTGGGAAGGATAGTGGGTGAAAGATCATCTAGGCCCCTAATTGGTTTTGATGGTTAATGGCAACTCAAACTGGAATCTAATGTTTACAATGAGTGTAAGCAGGTTTAATAGGTTCTAGGAAGAAGTGTCATCAAGAAAAGGATGACCACCCAAAGAGTACAAAAGTGGTTTCCAGGATAAGGGGATGGCTGCGCTAGGCAGCTGTGTCATAGCTGTGAAGAAGCCGGTGCTGTGCAAGGAATTGCAAGCAAGGTGATGGTGGCTTGATGCGTCAAGGACCGTGACTGCAGTTGGTGGCAGGTAAAGTCTAGATTTGCTAGTTTCCTTGAGTCCATAGGAAATACCCGTACTATCAAGAGGGATGAAGCAGTAATGATCTATGGAGGTTCTTTTGCTCAATGCTCAGAGTGTTGGACAGTGGCACTGATGTTTTGAGGTCAGTGGTCCTGTGTCAACAGTTTTGCACAAGTGTGAAACTGGTTTGTGCTAGCACTCTGCAGTGCTAGCGGTAGAAAAACCCTAGAGGTTAGAGTCATCTGTGTGACACAGCTGTATCACAGGTGGTCTAGCGCTCTATGACTCAGGTACATCTCTGTACCAGGGGAGTGCTTGTAAATACTAAGGGACCTGCACTGCAATAGTTTGTCTGCTGAGTCAGAAGACTGTTGGAGGTTCTCTCCTTATTAGGGATCAGAGTTAGTTGTGCGCTGATGGCATGTGATGTGCCAAGATTGGGCTGAGTAGTTAGGCTACGTCAGTTAAGGGTTCACCTGTGTGTGCCTCTGGTGACACAGGTGTCGATCTGCCTGAGCCGGTTATAGTTGTGTGTTGTGATTAGCTGTGTCACCGGTGTTTGTCATCGGTGACTCACTCAATCCTACGTGGCAACAATGTAACGGTCAGGTACCTGTGAACCCTATAACCAGGAGAGGTCTTCGATTTCAACCTTGCTCAACCTAGTGAATCATATTCGACCATTGCAAGCCTCTCGCCATTTGAACAAAAGCCAATCTTCCCAAGAGTTAGTTCAAGAGAGTTAGAGCCTTTGAGCAAAGAGCATTGGTTCCTCCAAGAGTCATCACCCAAGCTTGTGTGGGCTGAACCAGTAGTCTGTGAAGGTGATCTGAAGTCTACCTGCTGCAAAGCTAAAGGACTTCCACAAGCAAAGCCAGAGGCCTGATCACTCAGGTACTCGGAGAACAAGCACGATTCAGTGCTGGTGATCTCTTCGGAGTAGGCTCTCCAATGGAGATGTACCTCTCTGAAAAGAGTTAGGAACTTCGGTGAAAAACACCTTGTCTCTCTGAGTACTCATTATATTACTTTTAGTTACTCATCGTATCTGCATGCTTGTGTGTTCTTAGATATATATTGTTTATCTGTGATAGATCACATTTTCACCTGTGTTAGCGTAGCTGTGCCTCAGTTGCTGTAGATCATATCTCTTACCTGTGTCAGCTACCTGTTACACAGCCATCTGTCTTGCTCATCTGTTTCTAAGTCCTTAGCGTAGCTGTGTTATCTACCAGTGTGACAGCTACGTGTTAATTTACACATTATATATTGCCTGTGCTGTTCACCTGTCACACAGCCAGCTTAACCTTGCAACTTGCTAAGACTTAATTTAATAAACTAAGTGAAAAGAATGAAATTTAGTTAGCCTCCTATTCACCCCCCTCTGGTCGGCACCTTCGGTCCTTTTAATGGGGCCTTACTCCGCTGAGAGGTCTTGCGGCACTGACGTAAGATATGACGGCGAGACTTGTTGCAGAGAGTGTGATGGGAGAGGGAGAGAGATACAGAGCTCGAGAAGTCCAGCAACAATGGAGGGTAGAGTCTTGTGCCTAGACATGCTACCATTGCTTAGAGACCACCGACAAGCACATGGTGTCTAAGGGTAGCATGATGGAGGCGATATATGGTCAAGCATGCCGATGGTGCTCACTGTGGAGCTCAGATAGGATGGTGGAAGGCAAGGAGAGCATGGCAAAAAAGGAGATAGAGAAAGGGGTATTTCGCCTTTTCCACGTCCGTGATGGCATGTATCCAGTTCCGCGCACTGTTTATTTAAGAAATAAATTCCGCGCACTTTGCAATGGCATGTCCACGATTCCTAGCTTTGCACTCATATGTATTTACATCCGTCCGACACCAGTAGAGTAATCTTCCTCTACATCTTTACTATCTTATAAATGGGAGTCGACGGCAGTGTCACCCCCACCCTCTCCATCTCATGCCCCCTCCTGACGGCCCTCCCTCTCACTATTTTTGTGGCATCTCAAATTTTTCGTTCTATCACTTCCTAACAAACTCCCTCCATATCTATCTATGCTAGAAAACACCTCACCTACCTTAAATGCACTGTACCAGCTAACCTATCCTCCTGATCCCTGTACAAAACGAGGTACCATGCTTGTGACGACCTCCTTAGCATTCCCTCACACTCGCCTCCGCACGGCTGTCACTAGCATGCTCATCAACCCATCATTCCATCTTCCCCTCTGATTTTTGTTGCTTCAATCGAGTTGGCACCACTATGCAAATGTTCTTCTTTGCTGAATGTTGGTGCCATGGCAAGGAAAGGAAGCAACGCTAAAGGAGAAAGAGATGACATTGACGTTCTGGTAGATAAAAGGAGTCGTAGAAAGGATCTAGGCTATCGGCTACATGGAGGTGAATCGGAGATTAGCAAAATCTAAACCCTAAATTGATTTCTACACAAGTATCTCTATAACACTAAGCAGTCCTATGTAAAACCTAGCACGCTAGAGATCAAATCAAGGAAGGAAACAATTATGGATGAGTACAAGGAAACAACCACACGGGAGATATAAGATCTATTGTGGAAGTTCAAGCCTTTGGCGAGACTCTACATCTCCGTTGAGGAAGCTTGATCCTTACGGTCGAAGCCGACACAGAATTGTGCTCTTCCCTCGAGAAGCTTGTCGATGCAAAGCTTTCCTTCTCTTGTGGAAGCTCTTCACCTTGTGGTACACAACATCCAAACCTACACCAACTTCTTGGTTCTCTTCACAATCTCCTTGAAAACTACCATGTGACTCCTAGCCATCTAGGAGATAGCAATCTCCAAGGGCAACATGCTTCAACCAGTTTGGCTTGGAGATGAACTCTTACTTGATGCTCAACTATGGCTCAATCTCAACAAAAAATGGTCGGGAGTCTTGTATTCGTCGAGCATTGTCCTCGCCATCTCAATGAATGCATTCTTCTTCTTCTCCACCACTCCATTTTATTTTGTGTAGACAGAGGAAAACTCATACTTGACACCTTCTTCATCTTGGAACTCTTCAATATTGGTGTTCTTGAATTCAGTCCCGTTTTCACTTCTCACGTTCTTGATCTTCACCTTGAAGCCCTTCTTGCAAATTTCTTGAAGATCTTGTGTGTCTCTCCTTTGTCATGCAAGAAAAACACCCAAATATAGCAAGAGAAGTCATCAACAATAACAAACTCATACGAGTTACCTCCTATGCTCGGGCCAAACAAGTCCATGTGAAGTATCTAGAGTGGCTTAGTTGTTGTCGTGACGTTATTGACGGGATGTGGTCCTCCCACTTGTTCCAATCTTGACAAGTGCTACAAGTGCGATCTTTGTCGAAAGTCACAGTCTTAACACCAAGTATGTGATCAACCTTGAGAAGCTTGTCGAGGCTCCTCATTTTCATATGAGGCAACCTCCTATGACATAGCCACGCTAAAGACTTGCGAACAAGCATGCTTGTATGCATGAATTGTTATAGGAAAAATCTACCAAATACAAATTATCTTTTCTAAAGCCTTTGAATACCATGAGTGATCATCACTCTCAGCACAAAGACTCCATTTTGTAAAATTGCACTAATATCAATGTCCCAAAGTTGTGAGACCGAAAGCAAGTTATAGTTTAAAGATTTCCTAAGCAAGACATTAGAAATGGATGTGTCATTTGATATGGTATAATCTCATTGTCTTGCCTTTTGCATATCTCCAAAAGTGATGTTTTCATGTGGTGATCCTTTACTATAAATGATGTGAACATCTCTTTTTCTTCGGTCATATGGTTGGTGCATCAACTATCAAGCATCCAACTCTTTCCGCCAGAGGTGTAATCCTACAAAACAAATCAAGCTTTTAGGTACCCAAACCTTCTTGGGTCTTGAGAGTTAGTGATAAGAGGCTTTATAACTCAAATAACACTCTTCCTAACATGATCATCAATCTTAAGACTAACAAATTGTGTTTGGGCCTTACCATCTTTGCCCTTTCTAAGCACATAAAAGGTATCAAAATTATCAACAAGGTTACTATGTCCCTTTTTAGCCGAATGATCATCAAAGATGGGAGTCTCCACATGCTTCCCTTAAGCTTTACAAACTTGGTCTTAGGGTATTACCAGGGTGTCCCATATCTTACCATTGCCATTGCACTTAGGGGTAAATCCTAAACTCTCATGGTTGAAGTTCACAACTTGATGGCTCAAATCTCCTTGAGGGTCTTACTACCCTTGTAACATTTGTACAATCCTTCTTTGAGTTGGACCTTTAACCTAGCATTCTCAGTCATAAGAGTTGGCTCACATGGTATAGGGTTAGAGGTACTACCAACATCAACATGAGTGATAGTGGAAGAATCCATAGATAATGAAGCACACTTAGAACATGGTATTTCTACACTTTCTTGAGATGAAGTGGACTGCTTGTCAACGAAAGAGATGCTTGCCCTTGAGTATATCATGAGATATCTTAAGATTCACATGATCTTTTTTCTTCTTGATAAGCTCAAAACCAAGGTTTCAATAAGTACTCCTAAGTTTCTCATGAGATACTTCAAGTCTAGAAAAGTGAGACTTTGAGAAATCCTTATTCTTCCTTTCTCCCTCAGAAACAACTTCTCTTGCCTCTCAATGTGGCAACAAGAGCATCATAGCTAGGCACTCAAATCATCAAGATTCTCATCAAAAAAATTATCATCACTTGAGTGATCGAAGAGGGACTTGGCGGGTCTTTCCATAACGATGTCGATGGTTTCATCATCTTTATCATAGTCAGAGTTGGAGCATGACTCAGCACAATCCCACTTTATTGACCAATGTGATCTTGAGCCTTGTAGTGGTTCCTGTTGACGAACTTATCATTTCCATGTTGCTCATTTTTCTTGTATCCCTTCTCCTTCTCATCTTTCTTGTTCTTCTTGTTGGGACAATTAGCAATGAAATGTGTCATCTCGCCGCACTCGAAGCACACCCTATCGGTGAGTTTCGTCTTTTGTGTCCTTTGAATACATGTAGCTTGCTTTTTGCCCAAGTACTCGTCGAGGCCACCCTTCTTGAACATCTTGGAGAATCTCCTTAGAAATAGGGCGATGTCCTCTTCATAAAGTCCTTCTTCCTCTTTGTCATTGCTTGAGTCATCTTCGACGACATGCTTGGCTTTCAAGGCGATGTTCTTCATGGCCACAAGCTCTTCCTTATCTTAGATTGCTATCTCATGAGCAATGATTCTTTAAAGAACGTCGGTGGGGGTCAAGTTCTTGAAGTCATCCTTCTCACAGATGAGCATCACCAAGTACTCATACTTGGGTGAGAGGGCTTGTAGCATGTTCTTGACAAGCAAGTGGTCGTTCACAATGTGGTTGAAGCGAGTGAAAATTTCATTCATACATTCATTCTCCATCGTGGTGAAGTTGTCGAGCTTGTTTATTAGAACATCGAGCTTGGACTCCTTGACGAAAGAAGTTTCCTTATGAATCTCTATGAGCATGTTCCATATTGTTTTGGCGTCCTTAAACGTGCTCATTTGGTTGAATTCATCTAAGTTCAATGCGTTAAAGATGATGTTCGTCACTTGGGGATTGAGGTGGATGTTCTGGTGGTTCTTCGTTGCACATTGCATAACCAACAACAACAATACACCATATGCTTATGCTAATGGCCATTAAATGCATCTTCAATTTGTGTTTCCAAATAGCATAGTTCGAGCCATCCAAGTATGCACCTCTACCCCACATGCAACCCCTTGCTAGAAGACATCCTCACTCTCTAGGTGGTTAAACCTCAAAAGATAAGACCGTAAGGCTCTTATACCAATTGAAAGATCTAGGCTACTAATCAGGGAGAAGGTGAATAGGAGATTAACAAAATCTAAACCCAAAACTAATTTCTGCACAAGCATCGCTATAACACTAAGTAGTCTTAAGCAAAATAAGAAAACATGTATGGAGAAGTGCAAGAAAACAACCACACATGAGACACGAGATTTGTTATTGAAGTTTGAACCTTTGGCAAGGATCTACATCTCCGTTGAGGAAGCTTGATCCTACGATCGAAGCCGGCATCAAATCGTACTCTTCTCTCAAGAAGCTTGCCGATGCGAAACTTCTCTTCTCTTATGGCAACTCTTCACCTTGCGATAGACGAGCTCCAGACCCTCACAAACATCTTGGGGCTCTTCAGAATCTCCTTGAAGGCTCACAAGTGACTCCTAGCCGTCTAGGAGAATCCAATCTCCAAGAGTAACATGCTTTAATCAATTTAGCTTGAAGATAAACTCTTGATTGATGCTCAACTATGGCTGAATCTCTCTTTCAAAAAATTTCTCACAAGAATGACAACTTGGGCTTGAGGAAATGTGGAATAGTGCTCAAGTCAATAGAGAAAAGGACTGGCAAAAATTTAGATATGCAAAGAGGCTTTGGGGTATATATAGCCAACCCCTCAAAAACTAATTGTTAGTGCAAAAGCGAAAGAACTCGGAACTTCCGGCATGGAACTCGGAGGTTCTGATATTTGAAAGAAACAACTCTTTGACTATCCAAAAAACTTTTGACACAAACTCGGAGGTCCGACTTTTAGAGCACTACGGACATGAGTGAATATCAAAGTTCTGACTTGAACCTAAACCCTCCGGGATTTTGAAGGATTCTCGGGGTTTCGACATTGCACTCGGACCTTCTGAGATTTCAAGGATCCTCAACAAAGCATGGACAAAACTCATTCTCGGAGGTTCTAACATTTGACTTGGACATTCCGAGATTTCAAAATATAAGTCTACAACAAGTTTTCAGAGGCTCCAAGAAAATTCCAGAGGCTCTGACTTTCAAGGCAAAAGGACTTAGGCATTTCCAGTAACGGAACTCCAAGGTTCCGTGAAATCTTGGATATTTTGATATACAAAAAAACAGACATGAGGGCATCTCAGAGGCTCCAAGTTCCTAACTCTTCACACACAAGTGGAACTCAGAGGTTCCAACTTTAGCAGAAAATATGAGAAGAGAGTTTTCAAAAGCTTCTTTGGATTTATAATTGATTCCTAACGGAGCATTAGCAAGATACTCTCTCTATTTTCTAGATTTAAGACCCCTTAGTAGTACGGCTTTCCTTATACTCAATGTGATTTCTTAAACCACTAAAAGGGACTAGAAAGTTATCCTTAATTTTCGTTTCTTCAAGCCGTATTTCCGTAAAACTTTTTAGGGGTCGCCAACGCTGGTTTTACCACTGCTTTTGAGACTAAAACACCTGATCACACTTGATGTACACATTAGTCCCTTAATTGTTTTGTTATTAACCATCAAAATCCACTTATGTTGCCAAGATGCAATTTTAGTTGTTTGCTTCTCAATTTTCCAATGAAGTTGTGATTGAGCTTCACTATCTAAAGGAAGTAAGTGAGATGAAATCTTCTCTATCTTGCACAATTTTGAATCTAATGTATATGGGCTACCTAAAGGGGCCAGAGTAGTTGGTTCTAAGAAGGCAGAGATTAGCCTCTTTTTTTTTAGACATAGTTGCTTCGGAGAAAGAAAGAGACTAGCCTCTTAAATGGCTCCTTGTTTACATCTATATTCATGTTTTGTGTGTGATGAAGCTGAGTAGCACTTGCCATGGGACCATTGGTTCCAACCAATTCATAGTGAGACAATTGTCCCCCTCCTTGAATGCCATTTGTAAAGAAATATATGAAAGCTTGTAGCCTTATTTCACCACATTTTCATAGCAAAAGCATGCATAATTAAAATTTTCAAAGACTAAAAATATTTGTTCTCGCTGCTTATTCTTGTTGAAGTTCATTAGGCAGTAAATAAGTCATTTAATCTCTTGGTCTTCTACTTGATTTTTTTTCTTCGATAAGGACTTGTACTAGATATTAGACACTGCATGAATCACATATTAATGCACTCTGTCATCAAAATTTCATATGGTTGTATTCTTCTTGCTGTGTCACACTCTACAACGCAGCGTGGAACAAGGTGACCGTTGAGTGACATGCAACAATGTTAGGACCAGAGCCATGGGACGGCGGAGAGGGAGCAGGAACATGACTTGTCTCAATTCTGTTTGCAGTCATGGTACGTCTTTAATATCAATAGCAATGCATGCCCGACGGAGTGGAGCAAAGACGTTGTGGTGACAAAGTCGGGGGCGAAGCCAAGGGGACAGGTGGAGAGAGAGGAAAGGAGGAGAAAGACGAACCATTGTCTTCTTGTAATCGTGGTATGCCCATTTAAGATCTGTAGCAATGCACGCTCCAACAAAGCGAAATGCCGCATACCAACGATAGAGATTGAGGTAGAACTGGATGGTGAGCAGAGAGAAAGGAAGGGAGGTGAAAGAGGATGTCTTGTCTTCTAACGATGTGGTATGTTCACTTAAGATCCATAACAATATATGTCTTGTCAAAGCGTAACAATGTCATAGTAACGGTAGTGCTGGATATGGAGCTGAGGGCGGGTTCAAAGTGAAGTAAAGGAGGAACATGATGTCTTACCTTTTTACAGTCGTAGTTATTAATTTATTTAAGGTCTATAGTAACGTACATATATTTTGTTAGTGTTTGATTGTTTAAGCATGGCGTTGGTAATATGTCGGCAAAACTGCTACTGCGATAAACTCGTTACACGAGACATCTCGCGTGTATTTTCACTGTTTCGCTGCAAATCTCGCATTTCATCCCCCTGTTTACAGTGCCACGTACGATCAGCCGGTCAAGATCGACCTCAAACTCATTTTCCACCCGTTCTCTAAAAAAGCTTACCAATCAAACACGACGGAGCCAGGCTCCTCCAACCACGTTCGAGTTTTTGGTCAAAATCTAACGCAAATCGTACTCTTGACACGTTACTCCCCCGGGCGTGGGGTCACATCGCTCGCAAGGCAACCCGGAGGCCGGAGGGGGGGATAGTCCCGATTAAGTAAATAGATCAAGGCGCGGAGCGCCCGCACGCGCACATCAGCGTCTAGCAGCGACCGGTGGCGCAGCTGGCTGGAGCAGATCACGGATCAGTGTCACTGCCTGCCTGCCTGGAACCCCAAAAGGAGCAAAAAAACCACAGGGAAAACACGCGTACTCCCGCGCCGTCCCATCGCGGCCGTCGAATCTCCATTCATTCTCCAACGGCCGCACGCCCGCCCGCGAACCCTCCTCGCCTCGCTTCACCCCGCACTCGACCAGTCCCCTCCGTCCCGTATAACCCCCCCGCAGCCGCCGCCGCTCCTCCCCCTCTCTCTTCCTCTCCTCTCCCAATTTTGCGGGAAACGCGACGCCACACGGAGAAACCCCTCCGCCCCTCCTCCCCCTCCCACCTCGCCTCGCCTCCCCAATCCCAAAACCCTCGCCGCCTCCTACGATGGCCGCGCCGCCGCCTCCCGCCGCCGCCGCGGCGCCCGGATCGACGACGCCCCCCGGCGCAAGTGGTAAGCTTAGCGACTCTGCCTCCTGATCCGTCCGTCGCCCAGCTGGCTCGATCCGTCCTCACTCGATTCGTGGCTCTCGCGCGGGCGTACGGTCTTCTTCTTCTTCCTCTTCCAGGTGGGCAACGCCTTCGTGCAGCAGTACTACAACATCCTCCACCAGTCGCCGGATCTCGTCTTCCGCTTCTACCAGGAGGCAAGTCGCATCGGCCGCCCCGCCGGCACCGGAGCCGACATGGACACCGTCACCACTATGGAGGTACCACGCTCCCTCTGTCGCTCCCTTTTGCTCCCTCGGCTCAGATCTGGGCGCCTGCAGGGCCTGAATGTTGGAGACTTTGTGAGGGGTTTTGGGTGGTTCCTTCCTGCAGGCGATTAACGAGAAGATCATGTCCATGGACATCGCGCGGGCGGAGATCAGGGGGGTGGACGCGCAGGAGTCGCTGTGCGGCGGCGTGACCGTGCTCGTCACGGGCCACCTCACTGGGAAGGACGACGTGTGCCGCGAGTTCGTGCAGTCCTTCTTCCTTGCGCCGCAGGAGAAGGGTTACTTCGTGCTCAACGACATATTGCGTTACGTTGGGCAGGGGGAGACCGAGCCGTCCCTGCCACTGCCTCAGCAGCAGCCTCCAGCACCGGAGGTGGATGCAGTGGTTGCCCCTGCTGCCGTCCTGGCAAATGGCACTGTCGGTGGACCTACAGAGAGTGTGCCTCGCGAACAGGGTGTGTTGCGTGAAACATCTTGAAATGTATTTTTATTTTCCAGTGAAGTGATCCTTGGTTAATTTGCATATTCATCTGTTTGTAGAGGCTTCGCCGCAGCTGGAGCAGGATCTGTCTGAGCCTGCACCTCATCCTCACGAGGACGAGGATCTGAGTGAGGAGGTTTATAACCCGCCCAATGATGCAGAGGTGCCTGTTGTGGAGGAAACACCGGTTCCTGAGGTCATAGATGAAGTGCCAAATAACGTAGCAGTCTCCATACCGATTTCAGCTCCCCCTGTACCGCACGAGGAAGCCCCCAAGAAGTCGTACGCTTCAATTGTAGGTTTTGGAAAGCTGTTATTTTCATCTACCATGCTGGAAATCACATATATCTGATATTTCAAACAGTGCATATGTCTTAAGTCTCTAAATCTGATCATGGAGGCAAGATATATTCAGTTCTTTATGGGGTTGTATGCATATGTTGTAACCTTGCAGAGAATATGTGTAAATGTTCACATGAAGCTTCTGAGTTCTAACTTTTAAGTGTTAATGTTGCATAAACTGATTCGTAAATGATAATACTACACAACACAATAAATGTTAACGACGGTTGTTATACTTACATTTTTGTTGGGGAACATGAATTGAAATATGAAGTTTGTTAAGTTACATCGTGGCTATCTATTTAGTATGACAGTGCTAGTGCCTTTGGTGGAAGAATTTTTTGAAGCTTGTTGGTGTTGTCAATCATAGTTACATTAGCTGTGCAATTTATATGCTTATGATTTTTACCTTTTAAGATTGTCACCACTATTTCATTGTTGTCGTGCTCTAGGTCAAAGTCATGAAAGCAGTTCTGCCACCAAATTCCGCAGTTCCTTACAGGCCTGCACCACCAAAACCAGAGAAGCAAACTCCTCCTGTTCCTGCTCCTGCTCCTGCTCCTGCTCCTGCTCCTGCTCCTGTTGCTGATGCACCAGCTTTCAGTGCTAACCCTGAGAGCAGCAACATTCAAGATCCAGAAGGTATTATCTAAATCCAAAATTGCGTCTAAAGCCTTTTGATTCCATTAGCCTCTGACTGAAATGCTTAACAATCTTCTTCAAAGTTGATGCGCTTGCGGTGTATGTAAAGAATCTGCCCTTACATGCCACACCCAGCCAATTAGAAGAAGAGTTCAAGAGATTTGGCACTATTAAAGCCGATGGTATCCAAGTTAGAAGCCACAAGGTACTTCTTTTTCTTCCCTCTACATGATGATAGAGTTTTCACTTTTCAGTGAGCCTAACTCCAAAATTTTGTTCTTGTATTTCCATCAAAAATGCAGATTCAGGGGTTCTGTTATGGCTTTGTGGAGTTTGAGGATGCCAGCTCAGTCCAAAGCGCATTATCGGTAATTTTAGCCTAACTACTAAGTCATCAGCTTGTTTTGTGTTATTGAAGGATAGTTACCAGTTGTCTTTTTTTTCCCTACTTAGAAATGTCTTGTCAATTGTTATCGAGTCAGTTCATTTCATGATCGTTGCATAATGTATGTGTAACTAAAGAGTATACTTGTAGTGAGTTTGTTTGGAGGGATGTAGATGTATGTGGAACCATATAAGCATGAGCATAGCATTCTCTTAATTCATGTTTTCCTTCTATGCTTGTTGCCTTGATACTCTGATTTGATACTCTGATTTTTAAATTTCTAAGTCTTAACTACTAAAAGCAAAGCAAGTTAATTGTGTTTATGTGCTGCGTTGGCCTTCCGGTCCAAAGTATTATGGGAGGTGGAGAGCAGCAGGGAAGATTTCATTTATTTCTCTCTTTTATATAAAGAAGCAGGAAAAATTGATGGAGATAGACCAGTGGATAAAGCTTTTATCACACTTTTCTATACTTAAGGTAAAGAAAATTTAGTGCTACAATTTAACTTGAGAATGTGGGAACTGAGGATGTTCAAATCCTATTCGCAATCCCCTACACAGACATGCCCTCACTGTCTGTAAAGAATGTTCTTCTATGCTCTTTCGTGTTCCATTTACAAAGTTCAATCCCATGCAAGTCAATGCGCTTGAGCAATGTATCTTGTTCTAATTATTTGGTTTGATAATTAATTTTAGTCATGCTACTATTTGACTGGCATTGAAATTGTAGCTTCCACTCATTCTCATTACCTATACTATAAGTTTGATGATTTTCTTCTACATTTTTAATTGAACTATGTGTTCGGTTGCCTGAGTTGTAGATTTGGATCAGGTACAGAGTTTCCAGTGCTGTATAAACTCCTTATAATTAATAGTGCTATGTCTTGTTTGATATTTAGTCTACTGCTGATAGTATAATACTCGGCTTTTGCTTTTATTTTCTTCTCTAATGAATCACCTTCTATAACTGCTGAAATCAAATCCAAAGAACAGCATGATAAGCTCCATATTAACTTTTTCTTTATCTGATTAACTCCTACTCTGAAGGCTTCTCCTGTGACGATCGATGACCGGCAATGTCACGTGGAAGAAAAAAGAACTCCTGGTTCGCGTGGTATGTTCAGAAACTTCAACCCTGACAGTTACTTTCCTCCCCCTATGACATTCTAGTGGCTGTTGTAAATATTAGTCTGGACAAATTTTGGGTCTTGTGGGAAAAAATTCCAGATATGTTTGTATGTTCTCTTTTGAGCAATAATAATGACAAATGAATGCACGACTAATCCATGAATTGTAAATTGTTGTAGGTTATGTTCAAAGTTTCATTTGCTTGATAAGTGAAGTGTTTTTATTTTTTATTTTTATATATTTTGGGTTGACATCTATTATTATGAGCACTATTATTTATGCCAACTAAAAATTAGTATTATTACAGGCTACCATTTTCCATTGTAGTGTTCTGCATTTTTTGTATATTGCAGAGAAAATTACATTTCTGCGATGGACATTGCTACAAAATAATAGAAATTACTAAAACAACAAATTTGGTTATAATTTATAAAACCATGTATGATACGTTTTGTTGCATCATTTCTGTTATATGCCTGGGCAAAGAAACATCATCGAGTGTCTGCCACTGCTTTTGTTTATTCTTGTTGGTTGATACATGTGTATGATACATTTTGTTGCATCATTTCTGTTATATGCCTGGGCAAAGAAACATCATCGAGTGTCTGCCACTGCTTTTGTTTATTCTTTTTGGTTGATACATGTGTATGATACATTTTGTTGCATCATTTCTGTTATATGCTTGGGCAGAAAATATCATCTGAGTGTCTGCCACTGCTTTTGTTTTCTCTTTGATTGATACATGTGTTATTTTCTGGCTTCAGGCAGCAGCAGAGGAAGGTTTCCACCGGGTAGAGGTGGTAACTTCCGAGGTGAAGGTATGAGAGGCCGTGGTAGTTACACTGGAGGGAGAGGCTACGGAAGGGGTGAGTTCAACTATCGATCTGATTATGGAGGCAGAGGCGGTGGTAGAGGTGGCCCATCTCGTGGAGGCGATGTTGGTTACCAGCGGGTTGATCACTCTGGTGCCGGTGGTCGTGGTGCCCGGGCAGCTGCAAAGTGAGTTTGGTAGCTACGCATTCGTAGAAGTTTGATATTTCGTTGTCATTGGATGTACTAAGATTCACAAAAAGGGTGTGTCGTGAGCTGGGTTCATGTGAGGTTGTCAGCGAATTCTGGTCATAAATTGATGCTTCCCTTGTTTTGTGGCAAGGAAAGCAGTGGTGATATTGGTTACTAATTGTAGAATATACATCTATTCAGATGCAGTCCTAGTAAGTTTTGGCTTCTTTTGAGCAGCTGATATTTGTTATTTGAGTTTCTTTCCCCCTTTTCTTGTTTCTGCTGGGTTGATTTGCGGGGCCAATTAAGTTATAGTTTTTATTGACTGTTGTGGAATAACTGATAATTTAGAGTTTCTGAAATTAGTGCAAGCAGCCGCTTATTCCCGGTAGTCAATGGCATAGAGTTTTGCCCTATACAGAACTGGCAACTGTCACAAATTTCTTTGTGCTACTGCAATGTCAGGTTTTTCTTTTACAGAAAGTTAACTGAATGGTTCGCTTGTTGTCTGCATCAAAATAAAAACTTAGGTGGGTTTGAATCCTGGACAACTAGACCAACATATGGTTGATAACAATATTTTGCACAGAGCATCGGCGAACTACATTCTTATAGTACGATTATACCATTTTACTGATTTCCATCGACACAACATATTTTTCATCTCATACCTCTTAAGACACTTTACACAAATTAGATAAGTCAAGAACATCAGAGCAACTCTAGCAGATTCCCTAAAAAGAGAGTCTTTAAAAACGTTTTACAGTGCTCTTTAAAATTTTTTAAAGGTTCTAGAGCAAGTGTGCAAAGTCAGATTCCCTAAATCCCCTGCCTTTATAATTTTTTCTCATTGCTCAATACGTCCGGCAATTCATCGAACAACTTGAGTGCGGGCTCCGGCCGGGCTGGCAGAGGCGGGAGACGGCGCGCCCGTGCAGCGGCAGCGGCGCGCGGGGTAGCGGGCGGCGGCAGCGCGGGCATGGCCGGCACGGGCGTGGGCGTGGGCGCGCGGGCGGCGCGGGCGTGGGCGTGGGCGTGGGCGCGGGCGGCGCGGGCGCGGCCGGCCCGTGCAGGTGCAGCGGCGGCGCGGCGGGCGGGGGAGGCGACGCGGACGGTGCTCCGGCCGGGCTGGCAGGGGCGGGGTGCGTCGCACCGGGGGGAGGCGAAGCGGGCGGCGCGTTGCACGGGGGGAGGCGACGCAGGCGGCGCGTCGCACGGGGGGAGGCGACGCGGGCGGCGCGGCTCGTGCAGGTGCAGCGGCGGCGCGGCGAGCGGCGCGGCGGCGCAACGGGCGCTCGTGCGGGAGCGGCCGGCGGCGCGGCTCGGGCGTGCGTCCGTGAGCGTGCGCGCTCGTGCGGAGCGGCCGGCGGCAGCGGCGGCCGGCGCGGGAGGTGCGGGAGCCGGCGGGAGCTCGGGAGGCGCGGGACCTCGGGGCAGCGGCGACGTGCGGCGACGGCGGGATAGTCGGAGGTGGCCGGGAGCTCGGGCCCGACGGCAGAATGGGACGCGGGGGGTCCATGGCGTCGTGGGCAGGCGCGGCGGGCGGCCGAAGGCGGCGCATCGGCGAGGCAGCAGGCGGCGGCGTCGCGGGCGGGAAGAACGGGCGGCGGCGTCGCGGGCGGAAAGTTCCCTCGCGCCAAAAAATCTCAATATACAGTGCACTGTATATTCTCTCCCCCATTCCCTAAATATAAAGGCTAGAGGCCTGTTTTTAGAGTGCACTGTAAAATTTTAGGGATAGAGGGAGGTTTAGGGAATCTGTTAGAGTGAGATTTTGCTCTCTATTCTTTATAATAGCAGTTTTTTTTAAAGACTAGAGGGATTTAGAGAATCTGCTAGAGTTGCTCTCACCACAATAAACAAACGCACAAATGACTAGCCTGTATGAAGTTTCACATCCTAAGTATTTCTCCCCACTATGTATACACATCTCTGTTGATAATAGTAGCATTAGTGAAGATCAGTTCTCATTCTCGACGACGATCTTGCCAGTGGCGTGGCCATTGATGCTGCTCTGCCACGCCTTGCTTGCATCGGCCAACGGGAACCTCGAGTCGATCACCGTCTTCAGCTTGCCTTCCTTCAGCAACCCGACCAAGAACTCCAGGTCAGCCTTGCTGGGCCACACAAGCAGAGGCACAAGGCGCTTCCTGGAGAATGTCACCCTGTGCAGGGCAGAGGTGAGGATGGCAGAAAAGTTCGGGGTGATGTCGATCACTCTTCCGGTGCTGCTCAGCAATGGCTGGAATGCCGACCAGCTGACCCCGACAGTGCAGTGAACAACGCCATCATACTTCCTGCTGGACGGGCTCTGCAGACTAGCCCCCTCTGGTGTCCTATAGTCGACAACCTCGTCTGCGCCCAAGCTCTTCACAAGGTCCATGTTGCGAGCTCCGCAGGTGGCGGTAACGTGAAGGTTTGCCAGCTTTGCAAGCTGCACAGCGTACAGACCAACGCCACCAGAGGCAGCGGTTACCAATACGTTCAAAGGCTTGCTGGTGCCATCAAACTTGGCGCCGATGGACCTCAGCGCCTGAAGCGCAGTGCAGGCAGCAATGGGAAGCCCAGCACCATCAGCTGCAGGTACCTCAGGTGGCCTTTTGACAGTCAGGTTTGCAGATGCCACAGCGTACTCTGCAAGTCCACCTCCATACTGTAACAGGAAAGACAACGTTCACAATATAATAAGTTTATGTTAAAATTGAAAAGAAAAGAGTATTTTTTTTGAGAGAAAAGAAAAGAGTATTGGTCTGGCATCTTCTTGCCAAGTATGGAGATGACAAACAAAGAAAGATGCTGTCATGAGTGTTAAGTTTACTTACGAGAGAGTTCAACATGGCGACAACTTGATCTCCGGCTACGAGATCTTTCACTCCAGGACCAACATCAACAACCACTCCTGCGACATCAGTCACTGCAGCAGATGGGAAAGTAGAGATGCAGCTATTAGAAAATTCTGTGATGAATTGCAGCGACCCTCACGGGTAACAGGTGCATCTATGATTATAGCCCATTCGTTATAAATACAGTTCTTTTCAGTAAGAGATACCCTAAATAGTTGTTGCTACAGATAAACTTATGTAGAGAACTATCTACCTGGATCAGGAGAGGTGGTAGCTAATACTGAATTTGTATGCTTATGTGAACCTTTTCTTATTAAGAGAAAGCAATTTATGTGCTCTAAACCAGGAGCATCAGTACTGCCAGTAATCAGAGCATAGGACGAATTTGATCAAATACTGACCAGAGAAAGATTATATATAGTCATAGACAGCCAATACCAAATCTACAATCTACACATTACGCATGGCATAGACATATAAGGAAATAGAAAAATTGACAACAAAACCAAATTGACAGACATGATCATATCACACTTTCTGTAACCACTCGCCGTGCTATTTACTTTCTATACAGATAATGTCCAACATAATGCATGATTGCTACAAAGTAGCTTATGCTGCATGCATCGACAAAATGACAGTACGAATGAGGATAATTACCTGGGATAAAAGGCAGTTTACGAGGTAGCAGGGGCCGTAATATCCCTTTCTGTATCTTGCAGTCAAGGGGGTTGATGCATGCTGCTTCTAGTTTTAAGAGGACCTCATTCTTCTTGGCTGATGGGACCGGAAGTTCCACATGCTGCATTAGGGGCATTCCAAAATAAGCCAGTGGTTTTTAGAAAGAGAAGATATTGTTGTCCACTGGTTTCTTCCAAAGAAGAAATTCCATTGTTGACTCGTTTCTGTATCAGGAAAAAAAGAGAACTTGTCTAATCACAAACAGCGTCAAGCAGTAAGCGAAATCTCTACACCCTAAATTAGGTTTCTTGTGGAAAGAATCGTCGGTCAATCAATTGACTCGCAAATCAGTCAGTCACCCAATTGATTTTTGGAGTACACACTCTAGATTAAATTTCATCGTCTGAATCTTGAGGATTGCTGATTCTACAAAAATTATCTTCAGTGCGTTTCTAAGTATCTAACACCAGGTATGTGCAAACCATTCAAGTAATTTGACTGTTACATCTTGTCCTACACTATATCTATATTAAAGCCGAGTCCAAAACAGGACACAGGAGAGTACCCAACACCAGTTAAGAAACCACTCAATATATCATACAATCAAGAAACCCACCACAGAACACTAAAGTCAAATTGTACAATTCAGTTAGCCAGAGCTCCTTGTTCGGCCATAAAAGAAACCCAAGAGAGGAATCAGGTGAACTGATTGCGATTTCCAACCAGGGGTGGCCCAGGCAAGCGGGCAACGACTAATATTACAATACCAATTAACCAATTAGCTAATCTACCAGCGAACCAGCTTAGCATTAACCAATCTTGCCGGCCAAAACACCGAGCACACACAACGACGAGCATCCCCCCCCTTTGCTGAACGGAAGTACAGAACAGTGGGAGAAAAAGCGCTCATACCTTGAGCGCGGCTGCGTCTCCGCCGCAGGCGTCGTATTGCACGGCCCGCATCTTCGCCGGCGGTGTCGTCGGGGTGGCGGCTCCGGCCATGGGGAAAAAGCGGAGCGGACCGAAGCGAGGGAGCCTCGTGAGTAACGCGAGGTCTTTTCTTGTGCTCGGCGGAGATGCTCTGCTCTGGTTTGGTTTGCTTACGTTGAAGTATGCAATGCAAACTTGAGTACTTCAAATATCTCAAGAATTAGATATTTACTAGAGAAGATACTAAAATAATAATTTAGATAAATTAAAAAATATCTAGTGTTTAGATACTTTAAGTAAAAGAGTGTAGAAGTTCTAGATATTTTAGATCAATGATCATGATCTTGACACATGTCATACATCCAATGGCCATGAAGTTCTATAAATAGAGGACCTTGCCTCTTACCTTGTCACGGTAAGAGAGCATTGCTAGCAAGAGTGAGTTAGAGTGGAGTGAAAGCCACTTAGAGATGTGTATGTGTGCTCTTATGTAATCTTGTCCACCTATTAATAAAAGTAGTGTTTCATAATTCATAGTCTCCCAATTAGGTTGTGCTATTTCTAAGTACTCGGTGCACTATTGATTTGTGATTCAACGTGAGCGGCTCGGTCGCCCGGAACCACAACGGACTTGCTTCAACGTAAGTGGCGTGCCGCCCGGAAGCTGGTCTTACTTTAACGTGAGCGGCTTGGCCGTTCGGAAGCCAATAGTGCACTAAGGAAGTGAAAGGTGTGGGTCCTAAGTGGGTTTAGGGCCACCTCAAATTCCAACAATTGGTATCAAAGTAGGTGGTCTAGGACCGTCTAGAGTAGGAAGAGTCTTAGGTGAGTGCTAGGCACTTACTGTGGACGGTGCGGTCTTTGGTAAGCGCAGGACGCTTACACATTGTGTCACTGAGAGGTGCTAAGGGGAGACTCTGTCGGTGCACAGTCTGGGACTGTGAGGCCTATTGGTCAGGGACCAAGGCTTACTTAACGTCGGGCATCAGTCACCATGGCGGATCTTGCTGGCACACGCAGTGGGATCAAGAAGCTCAATAGCCATAATTATGGCTATTGGGAAACCTGTATAGAGTCCTACCTACAAGGTCAAGACTTATGGGAGATTATCGCAGGCACCGAGACAACTCCACCAAAGGATAATGCTGATGCCTTGCGGAAGTGGCGCATCAAGGCCGGCGAAGCCTTGTTTGTGCTAAAGACAACAATTGAAGAGGACCTACTGGAGCACATCTGTGATGAGAAGACACCTCATGCGGCCTGGGAGACTCTGGCGAAGCTTTTCTCAAGGAAGAATGAAGCACGACTCCAGCTCTTGGAAATGAGTTTGCAGGTATCTCACAAAGACAACTTATCTATCAGTCAATACTTTTCGAAGGTGAAGTTTGTTTGTTGTGAGATACCCCAACTTTCACTGGATGAGAAGGTTAGCGAGGCTCGGATGAAGAGAATCATCATTCATGGCCTTAGACCCGAATATAATGGGTTTATCATCGCATTGATGGGATGACCTACTCAGCCATTATTGGTGGAGCTGGAGAATTTGTTGGTTAATCAAGACGAGTTAGCCAAGAAGATGGGGAGCATTACCATAAAGGAAGAAGAAGATGCTCTCTTCACCAACAAGAAGAAGGGTCCATACCGAGAACAAATGAAGCCTAAAACAAGATGGACTGAAGGTGGCAAGCAACATCCAAGGGAGAGAAGCAACTCTGCAGGGGGGACTCAACGGGGAAGACATGATCACCAACAACAATATGGAAAGTATGAGAAGAAGCAAAATGGTGGATGCTTCAACTATGGTAAGAAAGGTCACTTTGCTCGAGATTGTCGACTTCCAAAGAGGTGTTTTGAAAGGAATGTGGCCATCACAAAGGAGAAGGAGGAGATCACTCTAGAAGCATCCATCAGTGAAGAGGAGTGGAACGTCGAAGCTGGGTTTTCTCAAGAGGTTGATGAAGAAGAGTTGGAGGAAGACATGGAGGTACCAGCTCTTGTAGCTACCATAGATCTACAGATCAACTATAAAGAGGATTGGATTGTGGACTCCGGATGCTCAAATCATGTGACCAATGATGATAAGAATCTGCAAGATATGGCCGAGTACAAAGGGAGAAGAGTGGTGCTGACTGCTAACAACTCCAAACTATCCATCGCTCATACAGTAAAGGCGGCTGTTCCAAGGTACGGTCCTCAACAACTCCAACTTGAGAAAGTCTATCACATCCCAGGCTTGAAGAAGAATCTACTGTCAGTACCTCAATTGACAACAGAAGGGAACTATGTTCTCTTTGGTCCTGAAGAAGTGACCATCTTTCGAAAAGTAAAGGTGATTGGCACACCTATCATGGAAGGAAGAAGGAGTCAGTTTACGTGCTCTCTGTAGAGTCAGCATACATTGACAAGACCCGAAAGAATGCGACGGCTGATCTCTGGCATGTGCGGCTTGGACACGTCAGTTACCACAAATTGAAGGAGATGACGGAGAAGCCTGTGGTGAAGGGGCTCCCACATTTGGACACCCAGACAGACATAGTCTGTGCTGGTTGTCAGTATGGCAAGGCCCACCAACTGCCGTACAAAGAGTCAGAGCATCGGTCCAAGACGCCATTAGAGCTCATACACTCAGATGTCTTTGGCCCAGTCAAGAAAATATCACTTGGAGGCATGAGGTACATGGTGACGTTTATCGACGACTTCTCAAGGTACGTCTGGGTTTACTTTTTGAAGGAGAAGTCTGAGACTTTTATGAAGTTCAAAGAATTCAAGGAGAAGGTAGCAGGTGGAACTCGATAAGAAGATTCAGTGTTTACGCACTAACAACGGAAGAGAATATCTATCAAATGAGTTCACCGGCTATCTCAAGAACCACAAGATTAGCAGACAGTCAACTTGCCCGAATACTCCACAACAAAATGGAGTAGCAGAGTGCAAGAATCGTCACCTTGCAGAGACCTGTCAGAGTATGCTTCATGCCAAGAATGTTCCTGGAAGATTCTGGGCTGAGGGTATGAGGACGGCGGCCTATGTGATAGTAGGCTACCACAAACAAGGCTGGGATTTAAATCACTACATGAGAAGTTGTGGAAGATGAAGCCAGCCATCAGTCACTTCAAGGTATTTGGCTGCGTATGCTATGTCTTCGTGCCGGATCATCTAAGGAGAAAGTTTGACAAGAAGGCAATTCGGTGCATCTTTGTCGGCTATGATGATGCCCGAAAAGGTGGGAGATGTTGTGATCCAACCACAGGCAAGTGCCACACTTCAAGGAATTGTGTTTGATGAAGCCTCGTCATGGTGGTCTCCAAAGAAAGTTGAGATTCCCGGGTCCCATGACTTGGAGGAGATTCAAGAAGAAACTAAAACTGAAGGTGAAGAGCAAGCATCAACTCCAAGTGAAGAAAAAGGGAGCTCACCTACTAATCCCAAGAGTCCGTGGAACACTGGCGTACATAAACCCGAAGAGCTTCAACAAATGGATGATGAGGAACATGTACAGGAACTACGAAGATCAACAAGACAAATCAAGCCAAGCCCAATGCTACCCTTATTGATGAGTCTTTACCTATTGAGCCATCTACTTATGAAGAAGCAGCACAAGGCCCTGAATGGCAAAAGGCAATGGAGGAAGAGTTCAATGCACTAGAAGAAAATCAAACTTGGGATTTAGTGCCAAAACCCAAGGATGTGAAGCCAATATCTTGCAATGGGTCTACAAGGTAAAAACCCGTCTAGATGGCTCAATTGAAAGGTATAAGGCTCGACTTGTTGCTCGGGGCTTCTCTCAATAATATGGGCTAGACTATGAAGAAACATACAGTCCAGTAGCAAAGATCACAACTATTCAAGTCCTGCTTGCAATGGTTGCTAGCAAGTCTTGGAAGTTGTGGCAGATGGATGTCAAAAACGCCTTCCTACATGGAGAACTTGACAAGGAGATTTACATAGAGCAACCAAAAGGCTTTGAGAGTAAGGCTCACCCCGAGTATGTCTACAAGTTGAAGAAGGCGCTCTACAGCCTGAAGCAAGCTCCAAGAGCATGGTACGAAAAAATTGGTGAGTTCTTGATACAGAGTGGCTTTGCATTTGCTCCATCAGATTCTAGCTTATTTGTGAAGCCCAACTGTCGACGATTGGTAAACCGCCGATCTTACGGTAGTCGTGAGGCAGAGATACTTGTTGGGTAGGGACCCATAGGGCACAAGGCCAAGAGATCTGACGGCAAGGAAATATCCTTTTTATACAGGTTCGGGCCTCCCTCAGGATAATAACCCTACGTCTTGTTCGTATATATTGATCAAAGAGTATCTTACAAGGGATGTGTATGTTAGTGGATATCCTAGACCTAATCGGAGGCTACTTCGACTAGTTCCGCGGGGCTCGACTCCTTCGAGGCGGCGGGCCTTCTCGTGGGAATCGCTAGGGCTTCTGGATGGCTTCAGGCTTCTTGGGACTTCTGATCCTTATGAGACCTAAAAGACCCCCTATGGGATTGCTGATCCTTTTATAGGGGGCTCCCCGAGTCGTACCGGACATAGACTTGTGCCCGAGTAGAACTCTGGCTTCCTTAAACGTCGGGATTAACTTCCTAGTTTAAGGGGTGTCCTTCCTCCTTAGGGGGGTTACCTTATCTCCTGGGGATCCTTACCGGATACGTATTTGGAATCATATACGGATACTTGTCGTATACCGAATACTATACTATTCATCGTCAAGCCCCCCATCAGTACGTGAAGTGAGGTCATGACTGTTCTGTAGGAAATCTGCCCTTTTCGAGAAACAACTCCGAGTAGGCGACTTTGAGTAGTTTTGTTGACAACGTTCCCAAGTAAGTAATATCTCTACCGATTAGTCGCGATGTCTTTGTCGGGAAAAAACCTCTGAGTAATCCAAGGCATTTTCTGGGCTGGCTTGCCCGAGAAGCATCTTCGATTTAATCTGATCCGTCGATCACGGACACGCGTTCGCCTGGTAGATTTCTAGAAAACTGAACTATCGTGGCAGAATCTTCGCGTGGTGATGAAGAATCTTTCATTTTTCTGCGCTACTGTACCATTGACGTTAGCGAAACCGCAACGCGCTTGTCAATTGCGACGAATAGGAACTTGTAGCCCCTGGGCGAGACCGGGAAGGGCCCGAGAATATCCAGGCCCCATGTCGTGAAGGGCCACGACAAGGGAATTGTCTGCAATACTTGGACGGGCTGGTGAATGCGTCTACGATGAAATTGGTACTGACGGCATCGCTTCACCAAGTCGCTTGCGTCACGGAGAGCTGTCGGCCAATAGAATCCTTGTCTAACGGCCTTTCCGACTAGGGTTCGGGAAGATGCATGTGCCCCGCACACCCCTCCATGGATTTCCTTGAGTAGTTCTTTACCCTGCGTCCGAGTGATACACCTCATGAGTACTCTGTGGGCTCCTCGACGATAGAGGGCCCCGTCGTCCGGGGAGTACATTCGGGCGCGTCGGGCAACCTGCTCAGATAGTTCATCATCCTCGGGTACTGTCCGATCGTAAAGGTACATGCGGATGGGTTCTATCCACGAATCCTCAGGACCGAGAGGAGCCACGAGTCAACCCGTAACTCCCCTTGGAGCGTCATTACCTGGTGATGCCCTTGAATGGCCCTTGGACTCGAAGTCAGCCATCCCTTCGTCTACAGGTTCGCTAGAAGCTACGGACGGCGTCAAAATCTTTTTTGCAAAGGTCCCGGGCGGACATAGAGATCGTGAGGACGCCAGGCGGGCAAGACTATCGGCTTGGCAGTTATCCTTCCTTAGGATGTACCGTACTTCCAGCCCGATGAATTTCTTCTCCAGCCTCCTCACCTCTGCTAGGTAGCTGCCATGTTCTGGTCTAAGGTCTGATATTCCTTGGACACTTGTCTCGCTACCAGCTATGAGTCCCCACTCACGAGTAGGCGACGGATACCAAGTGCGGAAGTGACTTGGAGACCGGCAAGCAAACCCTCATACTTGGCCCCGTTATTCGTGGCCGGAAAGTCAATCTGCAGTGCATACTGCAGGCATTCTCGGGTTGGTGAAGTCAATTCTAGCATGGGGCTGGTCGGTTTGGAGTTCATTGAGCCTCTAGCTCAGAACGCTTGTCGTCTGACTTGAGCAAAGGTCTAGCTCCCGGTCGTGGCGGTTCTAGACATAATCAACAACTGAAAACGTTAGTCGTAATTTGCTTTTACTGAAACTAATATTTTGCCTTTTTGCTCGCTTTACCTGGAACCTAGAGGAGCGATTGGTCCAGTCAGAGCAGGAGCGGGGAACCAACTTCGAGGCGAAGAGGTCTTGAATGGTTGGATGCAGATAGCCTCCTCCTCGTGAGTTGTCGTTGGTTTGCTCCAGAGACTCTCGTGCTCTTGTCGTGACTCTCGAGTGCACATGCTAGGCGATGGCGCCCGGAGCGTCTTGTCATCGGCTTGTTCGTAGCTTGGTGACTTGAGGCTAGAGCTGGCGCAACCTGAGACGGACTAGCGGTCGGAGGGGTGATGACTGTGCGATTTTACCGAAGGTGTTTGCACGAGGAACTCTCTAAGGGGACTCGACTATCTCTTTACTGCTCACTCGAGCGACCTGGATCGGGCGACTTCTCCTGTGGACCCGTTGTCCTGCTGAGGAGAAAACCCTTTTTGCCTCGGTCCCGAACTAGTCGTAGGACCTATTCTCCGACTTGGAGGAGGTGTTATCCGATGTTGTCGCTCGTAGTTGCGGTGGAGGTCTTGTTGATGCGGGATTACGCGTAATGGCGTCGGAGTCTACTTCCCTACTTGAGAGTTGATGCTTTTCTACAGGTTGACATGCTGCTCCTCCCGGCGAGACCTGGTCTTAGGATGTCGTCCTTCTCCGTCTGCTTCCTCTTGTCGGAGAGGGGTCTTTCCTTGGTTGGAACTGTGTGTCACTGACTGGAGTCGAGAAGACTTGGCTTGGGCTTGGGCTTGGGCTTGGGCCTGCTGTAGTTCAGCCCCCAGCAGTCGTAGCCACTGTACTCCATCGGGTGTCGTCAAATCTGCTGTCGGTGGTCGTGACAGCAGATTGTGCACATCGGCGAGTCTTCGAGCAGTTTGGGACACATATTCCCCCGTCCCTTGTGGGGTTCTGTCTGCTGCCGTAGGCATATTCCCGTTCCCACGGGGAGTAGCCATCGGGCTTTGATGTTGTGAGCCCCATCCTGATCCTGGTCCTCGAGATCTTCCCGACCGTCCTGGATCGCGAGAACCACTCGAGGGTCTGGATTAGATGAGGTGTAGTCCCACTCCATCATGTCTTCCTCATTGGAAGGGGTACTGTGATTGAGATCTTGATCGATTGGTCGATCAAAATTTGCAGGCGACCGTCCGGACATCGGGCTAGCCGCTCCTGCCTGGAAATCGTCGGTTAGCACCAACGTTCCCCCGAAGGCCCTGGCGCACTCGGTCATAAAGTCATCGACTTCGCAATCTGAGTACTCGCCAGTGGCATGTTCTCCAAGATCTATGCGGTCGGTTGCTGGGTATAGATCTGTCTGGCCAAAGTTGTCGTAGAAGCCCAGATCTGAGTACCCGGTGCGTCGCGTGAGAGCGATCGTATCCCCCGCCGAGCCTGCTTCTTCCTCCTCCGGTCGAACCAGGGAGGGCCGTGCAGTCGGTGTCACGGGCTGATCGCGACTAGTTGCACATCTTGCCGACTCTGATACTTCCTTAATGGCTTGAGCCGGAGAGGTCCCCACGGTTGGCACCATCTGTTGACGATTGGTAAACCGCCGATCTTACGGTAGTCGTGAGACAAAGATACTTGTTGGGTAGGGACCCCTAGGGCACAAGGCCAAGAGATTTGACGGCAAGGAACACCCTTTTTATACAGGTTCAGGCCTCCCTCAGGATAATAACCCTACGTCATGTTCGTATATATTGATCAAAGAGTATCTTACAAGGGATGTGCATGTTAGTGGCTATCCTAGACCTAATCAGAGGCTACTTCGACTAGTTCCGCAGGGCTCGACTCCTTTGAGACAGCGAGTCTTCTCGTGGGAATTGCTAGGGCTTTTGGATGGCTTCTTGCTTCTTGGGACTTCTGATCCTTATGAGACCTAAAAAACCCCCCTCCCCTATGGGATTGTTGATCCTTTTATAGGGGGCTCCCCAAGTCGTACCGGACATGGACTTGTGCCCGAGTAGAACTCTGGCTTCCTTAAACATCGGGATTAACTTCCTAGTTTAAGGGGTGTCATTCCTTCTTACGAGGGGTTACCTTATCTCCTGGGGATCCTTACTGGATACGTATTCTTATTTCCAATAGTCCAGGGAATCATATACGGATATCTTCTCGTATACGGGATACTATACTATTCATCGTCACCAAGGAAGGTAGACTAGCAATAGTTTTAGTTTCCGTTGATGACCTGATCATCACAGGAGATTACTATGAGGAGATACAAAGAACAAGAGAAAATCTCTCAATTAGATTCCAAATGAAGGAGCTTGGTGAGTTGAAGCACTTCCTTGGACTTGAGGTGGAGCGCACAAAGAAAGGGATATTCCTAGGCCAACAAAAATACGCAAAGGATCTTCTCAAAAGGCATGGGATGCTTGACTGCAAACCTATCTCTACTCCTATGGTTCCTAATATGAAGCTACGAGAAGACGAAGGAAAAGATCTTGAAGATGTAACCATGTACCGGCAACTGATTGGGAGTCTCATCTATCTCACACTAAGTCGGCCCGACATTTCTTATGCCGTTGGAGTGGCTAGCAGATATATGAGCGCACCGAAAAAGCCTCAACTTGATGAAGTGAGGCATATCCTCGGGTACGTCAAAGGCACCATTGATTATGGTATATTTTACAAGAAAACAAAAGAATGTCAGGTGATTGGATATTGCGACGCCGACTATGCTAGAGACTATGATACACGACGATCGACAACCGGATATATCTTCAGTCTTGGATCTGGAGCTTTGTCATGGTGCAGTAAAAGGCAACCTACTGTGGCACTATCAAGTACTGAAGCAGAGTACCTCCCGCGTGTGCGAAAATTGTATGCAGCAGCGGCACACCATTTTGCTGTCTGCCTATCTGTCTAGCTAGTGTGGATTGCCGCGCACCGCACGGCTACACTCACATTGCTGTAAGGAGGATGCAAGTTGCCACAACAAGTGCGTGAAGTCATCGTTTACATCACCAATTATATGATGTTATCGCTTATGTCATCATATAATTGAAGTCATCGCTAATATCATCATTTAATTTAGCTCGTCGCTAATGTTATTGTCTTTCTTGGCCATCAAGTTTTGTAACTCTATAAAGGGGTACTCTCTATGTATCCCTTAAGTTAAAATTTTAGAAATCAAGAACACTTGTTCCTTTATATGTAAGCGAGCCATTTCCACCACCAAGGGGATTATGTGTTATTCTGAGTTGCTCCTCCGTTGTTCTTGTGATCGCTTGCCGACTGCTAGAACACGTTGCTCCATGTTAGCGAGTAACAAGGGCTGAAGCGCGTAATTGGGTGAATCAAGTGTCGCAGGTTACATTCATCAGGTTTCATGGGATGGTTATCCGGAATCCTACTTCTTAAAGATCGGGATCCCAGCGGTTTGTATCATGTACAATACTGATCTCCATGTCCAATCGGACCGAGCTTCTCCAAATAGTCTCTATCTGTTAAAGACCCGTCCGGCTATAGCTGCAACTGTTTCGAGAACAACTAATCTAGTTCTAGATTCCCTTTTAGACAGCTTGTGATCTGACTTATAGCTCTAAGAAACCACGAACTTCCTGAAAGACAAAGCTTATGAGGAGTTATATAAATAAACACTCTTTAATTCTCAATGTTAATGATAAGTCTCTCTTTCCGAACCTATTAGACTTTTCATACAAAATTACCCTCTAATTCGATATTATCAACCCACAAATACCACTAATATATAAATCGAAGACATAATTTCTTTTTCTATCTATTACTCCACCCCTCCCCGCCCCCAAGCAGCCAGCCCACCGCGCTCGACCTCTGCCCGCCACCAAGCACCTCCCGGCGGCCTCCTCCGCGTCCAGATCCAATAGCTGCCGCGCCTTCTCCATGTTCCTGCTGGATATTTGTCCTCCACGGCTTCCTCTGCTTTGCCTGTCTCGGTGCGTGTAAATCTGATCTGGTTCTGGTTGTGTGTCCACATCATTGGGGGATTCTGGACCTGGAAAGGGAGATTGGCCCCTGGAAAATTCTTGTTGTTTTGCCGGGGTTGGTAATGGGCACGCAAGAGTTCATTCTACTCTGATCTTGGGATTGGTCGGGTTGGGGAGCAGAGTTTTTTTTGGCCGGCCCGTTTCTTGGTAGGAGCTGTTCTTTTGGTGCAAAGTTTGTTTGGGATCGGGAAAGTGGTGAGCTTTTGATCGATTCTGTTAGAACTAATGGGCTTGGCCCATGTGCAGTTTCTGAAATTCCTAATAAATCTCAAAGGCCCATGAATAAATGGCAAGAGGTGGGGCAAGAGTTTAGTCCCATATTGCTAGTGGAGGAGGTGGGAGACCACTTTATATAGTGAGTTCTCCCCACCACACTTAGTGATTGGTATGAGGAGAGAAAGGAAGCACCACACACGCGCGCGCTCGCCTCGCCTCGCCTGGCCTGGCCGGGCTCGGGCTCGGGCACGGGCCGGGGCCGGGGCGAAGGGCGCGGGCGTGCGACATACGCGTGAATGGTCCGCCGAAATCCGGTCCGTGACCTTGCAGGAGCGCGGCTTCCTTTTGCCGTTTAATTTTTGGTTTCTTGGCAGACAAGTTTGTTGTTTGCTTGACCAGGAAACCTAATCGGTTTAGATAAGTCTTACGTGTTGGAAACCTAATCGGTTTAGATCGTGATCGCGACACGAGACCGCGTGGGCTCTCCTATATATATGACTTACCGGCCGCAGCCAAAGACAGATTAAAAACGAGTTAGGGTTTTGCCTCCTCTTGTTACTTGCGCCGCCACAGTAATCTACTCCATCCCGAACGCCGGCGTGCACCAGCGAGAGGGAGAGCAGGTCTCCGGAACCTCTCGTCCTTGTGATCCTGCACCGGGAGAGGACGAATTAGGTTTTTGGGAAGCGCTACGCGCGACTGCTCACGTCCGTCACCACGGGTCGTCTTCCATCCAAGTCAGGCGGTGCCGCATACCGTCGTCTCCGCCGCCGTCTGCTTCGACCCGTCTTCACCAACGTCGTCGTCAACAACATCGCTTCTGCAACAGTCACGGCTACTTCATCTACAAACGATCAGTACGTGCGTCGTGATCTGATCCTGTTTTTAAGTATGCTTGCTGTTGCATGTGCGATGCTGCTGTTCTGTTCACCTAGTATGCTAGAGTTATGCATGCTAATATTTGTTTTAGTCATGAATTGTTTACTGGAATTAATCACGAAATTGTCTAATTTTCCAACATTCCAAAAACCTAAATTTAGGCAATTTCCTGAGTTAACCATGACTGGATTCACTGATGCACTGAGGCCGGATAAATTTACCGGTGTGCACTTTAAGAGGTGGCAAGTGAAGGCCACGCTCTGGCTTACTGCTCTGAAAGTTTTCCATGTTAGTACTGGCATGCCAGAGGAAATCTCTGATGAAGATCAGAGGAAGTTTCAGGAAGCCAATACTATATTTGTGGGATGCGTTCTGAGTGTTCTTGCTGACCGTCTGTGTGATGTGTACATGCACATACAAGATGGAAAGCAGCTGTGGGATGCACTGAATGCTAAATTCGGTGCAACAGATGCAGGCAGTGAACTGTACATCATGGAGAGCTTCCATGACTATAAGATGGTGAACAACCGTTCTGTAGTTGAACAAGCTCATGAGATACAGTGCATTGTAAAGGAACTCGAACTCCTAAAATGTGTCTTACCCGACAAGTTTGTGGCTGGGTGCATGATTGCAAAGCTGCCTCCTTCATGGAGGAGTTTCGCCACTACTCTGAAACATAAGAGACAGGAGATATCAGTTGAAAATCTGATAGCGTCTCTTGATGTTGAAGAAAAAGCTCGGGCTAAAGATACTAATGAGAAAGGAGGCGAGGGCCAGTCTAGCGCCAATATGGTGCAGAGATACCCACAGAACAAGAACAAAGGCAAGAACAAGCCTATTCTCAATAAGCCTGCAAAGACTACTACCTTCAAGAAGAAGAAGATGAACAAAGCTGAGCTAGAGTGCTTTACATGTGGGAAGCCCGGCCACTTTTCTAAGGAATGCCCAGATCGTGCAGACCGCAGAGGGAAAACGGGTTCCAAGAATGTCAACATGGTGACCGCTAGCAATACTGATGGGTATGGTAATTTACCTATTGTCCTTTCAGTATTTCAGTCTTCAAGTTGGTGGATTGATACGGGTGCTAACGTTCACGTGTGTGCTGACATCTCTATGTTCACTTCTTATCAGGTCGCACGGGATTCTTCCGTCCTAATGGGGAATGGGTCACATGCTTCTGTTCGTGGCATTGGCACGGTGGATCTGAAGTTTACTTCGGGAAAGATCGTGCAACTAAGGAACGTGCAGCATGTCCCTACTATGAACAAGAATCTTGTTAGTGGCTCCCTTCTATGCAGAGATGGGTTTAAGGTAGTCTTAGAGTCGAATAAAGTAGTTATGTCAAAGCATGGACAATTTATAGGCAAAGGCTATGAGTGCGGAGGCTTGTTCCGCTTTTCTCTTTCGGATTTTTGCAATAAGTCAGTAAACCAAATTTGTGCTGCTGCTAATGATGATGCGAGTGTTTGGCACTCTCGTTTATGTCACGTTAATTTTGGTTTAATGTCTCGTCTTTCCAGTATGAGTTTAATTCCGAATTTCACTATTGCCAAAGGTTCTAAGTGCCATAGTTGTGTGCAATCAAAACAACCTCGGAAGCCTCACACGGCAGCCGAGGAGAGAAACTTGGCACCTCTAGAACTCATACATTCTGATCTATGTGAGATGAATGGTGTGTTGACAAAAGGTGGAAAGAGATATTTCATGACGTTGATTGATGATGCGACTAGATTTTGCTATGTTTATTTGTTGCAAACTAAAGATGAGGCTTTAGACTACTTTAAAATCTATAAGGCTGAAGTTGAAAATCAATTAGAGAGAAAGATCAAGCGTCTTAGGTCGGATCGTGGTGGCGAGTATTTTCCTAAAATATTTGATGATTTCTGTAAGGAACACGGTATTATTCATGAGAGGACGCCTCCCTATTCGCCCCAATCGAACGGGGTTGCCGAGAGGAAAAATCGCACGTTGACTGACTTGGTGAATGCCATGTTAGACACTGCTGGTTTATCTAAGGCATGGTGGGGGGAGGCTTTGTTGACTTCATGTCATGTCCTGAATAGAGTTCCAAACAAGAATAAAGAGAAAACCCCTTATGAGGAGTGGGTTGGGAGAAAACCATCACTTTCTTATTTGCGCACTTGGGGATGCTTGGCGAAAGTCAACGTTCCAATCTCTAAGAAACGCAAACTCGGGCCGAAGACAGTGGATTGTGTCTTTCTAGGTTATGCTCATCAGAGCATTGCCTATAGATTTTTAGTGGTCAAGTCTGAGGTACCTGATATGCATGTTGATATTATAATGGAATCTCGTGATGCAACATTTTTTGAGAATATGTTTCCTATGAAAGATATGCTTAGCACTGCTAAAATTTCTTCTGAGATAATTCCCAAATCTAGTACATCTGATGAGTATTTTGAACAACCACATGAGGAAGTCCTTGAGGAGGATAGCAATGAAACTCCTACGAGGAGTAAGAGACAGAGGATTGCAAAATCCTTTGGTAATGATTTCATTGTATACCTTGTGGACGATACTCCCACGTCTATAGCAGAGGCATATGCATCTCCAGATGCAGATGACTGGAAAGAAGCTGTCCATAATGAGATGGACTCGATTCTTTCCAATGGAACTTGGGAACTAACTGAACGACCCTATGGTTGTAAACCTGTGGGCTGTAAGTGGGTGTTCAAAAAGAAGCTTAGACCTGATGGTACTATTGATAAGTACAAGGCACGGCTTGTGGCCAAGGGCTACACTCAGAGAGAAGGCGAAGATTACTTTGACACCTATTCACCCGTCGCTAGACTGACCACCATTCGAGTACTATTTCCCTGGCTGCCTCCTATGGTCTTATCGTTCATCAAATGGACGTAAAGACAGCTTTCCTAAATGGAGAGTTGGAAGAGGAAATCTATATGGATCAGCCTGATGGGTTTGTGGTAAAGGGTGAAGAGAGAAAGGTGTGCAAGTTGTTAAAATCTTTGTATGGGCTGAAACAGGCACCTAAGCAATGGCATGAGAAGTTTGACAGAACTATAACTTCTGCAGGCTTTGTTATTAATGAGGCTGATAGGTGTGTTTACTATCGCCATGGTGGGGGCGAAGGTGTCATATTATGCTTGTATGTGGATGACATACTGATCTTTGGTACAAACATTGATGTGATCAATGAAGTCAAGTCTTTTCTATCAAAAAGCTTTGATATGAAAGATCTGGGAGAAGCTGATGTGATTCTAAACATCAAGCTTATTAAGGATGAGAGTGGGATTACTTTAACGCAATCTCACTATGTTGAAAAGGTCTTGAGCCGGTTTGGCTTTATAGACAGCAAGCCTTCTCCAACACCTTATGATCCTAGTGTGACACTCCGAAAGAACAAGAAAGAAACGAGGGATCAATTAAGATACTCTCAAATTATCGGTTCACTCATGTACTTAGCTAGTGCAACAAGGCCAGACATCTCTTTTGCTGTGAGCAAGCTGAGCAGGTTCATGTCAAACCCGGGTGATGATCATTGGCTTGCACTTGAAAGGGTCTTGCGCTATCTGAGAGGTACAATGAGTTATGGAATTCACTATTCAGGGCACCCTGCTGTGCTTGAAGGGTATAGTGATTCGAACTGGATATCGGATGTTGACGTGCTCTATGCCACGAGTGGGTATGTTTTTACTCATGGAGGTGGCGCAGTGTCATGGAGGTCGTGTAAACAGACCATATTGACGAGGTCAACCATGGAAGCAGAACTTACTGCTTTAGACACAGCCACTGTTGAGGCAGAATGGCTGCGTGAGCTCTTGTTGGACTTGCCTGTGGTTGAAAAACCTGTGCCGGCTATTCTTATGAATTGTGACAACCAAACGGTCATTGCTAAAGTGAACAGTTCTAAGGATAATGCGAAGTCCTCAAGACACGTGAAGAGACGTTTGAAGTCTGTCAGGAAATTGAGAAACTCCGGAGTAATAACTGTTACGTATATTCAAACAGACAAAAACCTGGCAGACCCCTTTACAAAGGGACTATCACGGAATGTGATAGATAATGCATCGAGGGAGATGGGTATGAGACCCATATGTGTTACACCATAGTAGTAACCCAACCTTTGTGATCGGAGATCCCGTGAATTAGGACCTGGGAAAACAAGCTATTGGTTAACTGAGGAGAGTAACTTGTAACCCTCTCTAGGTGAAGATGCAAAACTCTCAGAGCTTTAAGGCTCAGAGCTGTATGGCAGGTTGGCAAGATGCCTTAATGTGTTTCTATTGGCTATGTCTAGCAAAGATGCTGTCCTACAGAGCATTCCTGAAAGAACACACCTACATGAGCCCGACTGTTAAACGTCGCAGTCTATGAGACTTGGGTGGTCTCTAGCAAGCTCACGAGGAGACCAGGGAGTACGACGTATATGCTCCACCCGCGGGGTAGGCTACTGGCAGCCAGGTACTGGTTGTGACTTTAAGTGAAACCTGTTTGCACAAAACTTGCAATTCAAGGCATAGTCCATTGTTCAAGTTGTGAATGGATGTAGCTCAAAGTTCTAGGCAGAAGTTCAACTTAACAGTCTCTGCTGAAACACTAGTATATTAAACAAGTAACGAGATCAGGCAAATCTTTAAATGGACGTTTGAGATCTGGTGGGGGATTGTTAGAACTAATGGGCTTGGCCCATGTGCAGTTTCTGAAATTCCTAATAAATCTCAAAGGCCCATGAATAAATGGCAAGAGGTGGGGCAAGAGTTTAGTCCCATATTGCTAGTGGAGGAGGTGGGAGACCACTTTATATAGTGAGTTCTCCCCACCACACTTAGTGATTGGTATGAGGAGAGAAAGGAAGCACCACACACGCGCGCGCTCGCCTCGCCTCGCCTGGCCTGGCCGGGCTCGGGCTCGGGCTCGGGCACGGGCCGGGGCCGGGGCGAAGGGCGCGGGCGTGCGACATACGCGTGAATGGTCCGCCGAAATCCGGTCCGTGACCTTGCAGGAGCGCGGCTTCCTTTTGCCATTTTAATTTTTGGTTTCTTGGCAGACAAGTTTGTTGTTTGCTTGACCAGGAAACCTAATCGGTTTAGATAAGTCTTACGTGTTGGAAACCTAATCGGTTTAGATCGTGATCGCGACACGAGACCGCGTGGGCTCTCCTATATATATGACTTACCGGCCGCAGCCAAAGACAGATTAAAAACGAGTTAGGGTTTTGCCTCCTCTTGTTACTTGCGCCGCCACAGTAATCTACTCCATCCCGAACGCCGGCGTGCACCAGCGAGAGGGAGAGCAGGTCTCCGGAACCTCTCGTCCTTGTGATCCTGCACCGGGAGAGGACGAATTAGGTTTTTGGGAAGCGCTACGCGCGACTGCTCACGTCCGTCACCACGGGTCGTCTTCCATCCAAGTCAGGCGGTGCCGCATACCGTCGTCTCCGCCGCCGTCTGCTTCGACCCGTCTTCACCAACGTCGTCGTCAACAACATCGCTTCTGCAACAGTCACGGCTACTTCATCTACAAACGATCAGTACGTGCGTCGTGATCTGATCCTGTTTTTAAGTATGCTTGCTGTTGCATGTGCGATGCTGCTGTTCTGTTCACCTAGTATGCTAGAGTTATGCATGCTAATATTTGTTTTAGTCATGAATTGTTTACTGGAATTAATCACGAAATTGTCTAATTTTCCAACAGATTCCTGCCGTTCCTTGGCGATTCTTGCTGGGGGATTTGTGTGAAGTGAAAGTTTGTCGGTGGAGATGAGGCTGACGGTGCGAGTGATCGGAACACGCAACCTGCGCGCCATGGATTTCAACAGGTTCAGTGATTCGTATATGAACTTGCAGGTCGAGAAGCAGCGGTTCAAGACCAAGGTGGTCAAGATGAACCTGAACCCGGAGCGGGATCAGGAGTTCAGTTTCGTCGTCGGCTATGTCCGGGAAGTGCTCAAGCTCTATGTCTATTATGAGGATATGCTCGAGATTGATGACTTCGTGGGGGAGGTGAAGGCGTCGCTGGAGGATATGCTGGCTGCGGAGAACTTCTCGCTTGGTACGCGGTGGTACCAGCTTCTTCCGAAGAGCAAGACTGACAAGGCAGTTGATTGTGGTAATTATTTGAAATTTCTCTAGTTACCTTGCTCGTGAATGCTTGTTATGTTGAATCATTCTTCTTGTTTTGTTCATATGAATTCAGTATTTGACTTTGTGAAGTAAGATCTAGAAGGGCATAAATTCTAGGAAATTCTATTTGATTTCGTTGTGCGCAAAATGTAATCACTTCTCTGTTATTTATTTGATTGCACGTTGCAGGGGAAAATATGTGTCGCAATATCTTTAGAAACAGCTGGAGCCACGCGATCATGGTCTGATGATCTTGCAACTGAATTAACTGACCTACAGAAAGAGCATTCATTATCGTCAAGTCAAAGTACAGGAACATCTGTTGCATTAGCTTATCAGGAAATTGAAGCTTCTATAGAAGATAATGTTAATATGTATTTTGATGGAGCGGAAATCCCTGCAGAGGACAAATGTAGTGAAGGTACTTGCAGAGATCACTACAGAACATCTTTGTGTAATGACATAAAGAAAGATCCAATATTTTATAACTTTCACAATTTATTTTCATGCTCAAAAAACACCTCGCAAGAAGGATTTTAATCAATTAAATAGATCAAAATAAGTTCAGGGTGATATAGACTTTACACCATCCACTAAAGAAAAAAAACTCAAATTGCTTAAGCTGTTTGGAACAGGATATAAGCTTTCTTACACCAGATCTCCTATCGATGGTTAGGAAGCCCTGATCGCATGCGGTTATTGACGAATCTGCCAAGCCCAAGCCTTATAAAAGTCCGTACTAGGTCCCTGAGTACCGGCAGATTGAGGAGATAGTATTGCGAACCCTAACTCCCATCAATCGAGAGTCCAATATCCTGCTCGCGCAATGTCCAACACAATGTGGGTCCGTCGTGCAAAAACGGCGGTCATCCCCTCCTCCTTCCACCCTGACCTTGACGCCGCCACCGCCTTGTGCCCTCGCGCCTGCGTTCTACTTGACGCAAGAGGGTCCTTTTTGGACCGCTGGAACATGATGACTGTTGAAACCTTCATGAGCACCGGCCATGGTGTCTCCAGGTGTCCTTCTGGTTTGCGGACCCGTCTGGCCTCTATCACTTGTCCATCCACTGCCCCGGCCTGCGGGCGGACACAGACTACGCCCTGGAGCCCGAAAATCCTCAGCGTGGTGGACGACCTTGAACTCATCCGCGTCTACTTCACCTTCGGGTACCAAGATGAACTGTCCCGGAGGAGGGGACTCATTGAGTACTTAGTCTACAAGGCCCATCCTGATCAGCGGTCACTCCATGGCCATCTGCTCCCGACACCCCACCGCAGCGTCAACCACCACCAGCAGAAATTCGGCCTCCTGCGCCGCGTGGAGTCTAGTGAGGAAGGCTTCGTCCTTGCCGCTCTCTCTGTGCCGTTGCCACTGCATCCTCTGAAGTATAATCTCCATGTCTTCTCGTCCAAGACGTGGACATAGAGCACTAAATTGGCGTTGCTAGAGCCAAGTATCACCTGATACCCTACCGAACGAGCAAGGTGATCATGCTTGGAGGAGACTCGCTGGGCTGGGTCGATCTCTGGCGGGGCATTCTTGTCTGCAACGTGCTCCAGGAGAATCTCCTGCAGCAGCGATGGCCTCATCAAGTTTATCGAGGTAGAGATACTGACGAGACCGATTGCTCGCGAGGGAAAGAGTGATCTCGACATAGCACATATACTGTGCGATGCAGGCTTTGAGTCAGACGAAGATGATGTGGACACGACGACGGCCTCCTATGTCCGTCATGATTGGCGGGCCATCACATTGACTAGGATGGCTTCTTCCAAGTACTGGCGCAAAGGACTGTACGGAACACATCGATGACATCTCGCTTGCTAGCTCAAGGCACTCTGCTATGCTGCCTGAGCTGAGGAACGGCAACACCGGAGAGTCAACACTAAAGAACCTGATGACGTCTGCGCTTCTGAGCATGCATGGTGACGACGTTGTGTACCTGACGTCAAGGTGAATTTTGGTGACTGGGATGCATGGCTGACCGCTGTTGACATGAGGAAGAAGACACTGCAAGACCTGGCACCGTTCTCCGAGGAGAGAACGCCGTATTCCAACCCAACCATCCAGTGGTGGAGCTAGAAAATTTCCTAAGTCTGGACAAGTCACGGGAATGAGGCCCATGAAAGGGAGGCGCGATGTGGCCCAGGAGCGATTTCTGCTATTTTACGTGGCCCAGGAGCGGCCCAGAACGGCAAAACAAGCACTGCCGTCGTCTAGCCCGGGCACAGCAGCCTTGCAGCATCCATGGCCGCCATAAGAGGTCGCCGGAGCTCTATGGCGCGCCGCTGTGAAGCCCAGGCAGTTGCCCAGGCTGGAGGGACGGTAGATCCGCCAGCGCAACCATCCTTCTCTGTGCAGTCTCCAGGTACCTGAAACATGTCTCTGTTTGCTAGCCGGTGTCCTCAAGAAAAAGAGAAAACACAGAGCAATTTTTTTGGGGGAACAGAACAGGTAGAAATCGAGGGACAAAGGCATCTGAGTTGCCTTGTTGGGATCATTTGAAGACCCATCCTGGCCTACTAACATGCGTCTTGTACTGAATGGGTCTGAAAAGCATTGGGCCTTGTAATGGGCTTAAGCATTCCAAATTTAGTATTTCGATTAGCTCGAGTTGGAAAAAAAAAGTGCTCAGGTTACGCTTAAAATTAAGATGTGTCGATTTCACTGAAATGCAATTACACTCCGGCTCACCTCGAATAGTTTGCTTGGTAACAAAATTGCTTACCTTGTTTTAAAAACGGCGTCGTGCCATCGCTAACTTTCACAATTTATATTATGATTGTTTAGTTTCATTAGTGTAGAATCTATCAAGGTTACATGCAAGAAAAAAGACAATATCGATGTTTGTTAACGAGATTCAGATGAAGGCTACATCTCAGGAGCTCTTCTCTAGGTGCTCCGTCCCATATGTATTAATCACATATGTATATCACCGTCAGCCTCTAGGTGCCGCCAGTCACACCGGTTATGGACTGCCAATCAAATCGGCTCCCCTTCGTCATTGATCCGCAGAGTATCTATGACAATTCTGAGGTATCCGCTGATCTATCTAGGGCTAACGGCTTGACCGCTATTAGACCGACACTCCATGAGACTCGGATTTTGACTCGGTTATAACTTGTAGTGTTCCCCACATTATATAGACGGCCTTATAACAGTGGTGCCACGCTTACCCAGATTTGTTTTTCCTCATGTGCCTAATATGTTGTTAATGCATTTTCATGCGTGTTGGATCTGTTCGTGCGTCCTCACGCGATCCATGAGATCCATCTTGTTCTTCTGATGTGCGGAAGAGTTAGGTTTTCTTTTTCTGGAACGTAGCAGCTTTCGCGGCATGAACTGAGGCATGATTTATGTATTTTTTGCTCATGATTTCCATGCGCGCTGAATCTTGTTCTTGTTGGATCTGTTCATTAGGGCCTAATATGGTGATGGACGGAGGCTTGCAGTAGGTGCGAAGGTGGCTACGGCAAGATGACGGTGGCAGGAACATAAGATGCAAGTGACGACCAACTAGACACAGAAAATAAAACTAAGAATATCACCACAATAAACAAACGCACAAATGACTAGCCTGTATGAAGTTCTCACATCCTAAGTATTTCTCCCCACTATGTATACACATCTCTGATCATAATAGTAGCATTAGTGAAGATCAGTTCTCATTCTCGACGACGATCTTGCCAGTGGCATGGCCATCGATGCTGCTCTGCCACGCCTTGCTTGCATCGGTCAACGGGAACCTCGAGTCGATCACCGTCTTCAGCTTGCCTTCCTTCAGCAACCCGACCAAGAACTCCAGGTCTGCCTTGCTGGGCCACAGAAGCAGAGGTACAAGGCGCTTCCTAGAGAATGTCACCCTGTGCAGGGCAGAGGTCAGGATGGCAGAAAAGTTCGGGGTGATGTCGATCACTCTTCCGGTGCTGCTCAGCAATGGCTGGAATGTCGACCAGCTGACCCCGATAGTGCAGTGAACAACGCCATCATACTTCCTGCCGGACGGGCTCTGCAGACTTGCTCCCTCTGGTGTCCTATAGTCGATAACCTCGTCTGCGCCCAAGCTCTTCACAAGGTCCATGTTGCGGGCTCCGCAGGTGGCGGTAACGTGAAGGTTTGCCAGCTTTGCAAGCTGCACAGCGTACAGACCAACGCCACCAGAGGCAGCGGTTACCAATATGTTCAAAGGCTTGCTGGTGCCATCGAACTTGGCGCCGATGGACCTCAACGCCTGCAGCGCAGTGCAGGCAGCAATGGGAAGCCCAGCACCATCAGCTGCAGGTACCTCAGGTGGCCTTTTGACAGTCAGGTTTGCGGATGCCACAGCGTACTCTGCAAGTCCACCTCCATACTGTAACAGGAAAGACAACGTTCACAATATAATAAGTTTATGTTAAAATTGAAAAGAAAAGAGTATTGGTCTGGCATCTTCTTGCCAAGTATGGAGATGACAAACAAAAAAAGATGCTGTCATGAGTGTTAAATTTACTTACGAGAGAGTTCAACATGGCGACAACTTGATCTCCGGCTACGAGATCTTTCACTCCAGGACCAACATCAACAACCACTCCTGCGACATCAGTCACTGCAGCAGATGGGAAAGTAGAGATGCAGCTATTAGAAAATTCTGTGATGAATTGCAGCGACCCTCACGGGTAACAGGTGCATCTATGATTATAGCCCATTTGTTATAAATACAGTTCTTTTCAGTAAGAGATACCCTGAATAGTTGTTGCTACAGGTAAACTTATGTAGAGAACTCTCTACCTGGATCAGGAGAGGTGGTAGCTAATCAGCCCAGGCATAAAAACCGAAAAACCGAAACCGAAACCGAAACCGAAAAAACCGAATTAGTGGTAAATTCGGTTTACCGAATTTTTTTCGGTTCCAATTTGTCATAAACCGAAATTAATACGGTTTATTCGGTTTTGGGCCACGGTTAACCGAAATACCCGAATTAACCGCGGCCCATCTGGCCCAACTGCCCAGCCCAACTCTTTTACCGCATTATCCCACCGCATGGGCGCACCCAGTCCTCCCCCACGGCCCACACGGGGACCCCGACTCCGCGACTCGCCGCCTCTGCGCTAGGCCGCCGCCGTCCCCGTTGCCGCCGCCTGCCTCCCCCTCTGGCGCCGCCGGCGGTAGCCGCTGCCTGACTCGCCGCCTCCAGCACCGCCTCGGCGCCGCCCCCAGCACCGCCTCGGCGCTGCCTCCCCCTCCGCCGCCGCCTGCCTCCCCCTCCGCCGCCGCCTCCAGCACCGCCGCGGAACCCGCCTGCCTCCCCGTCGGCCCAGGCTCTCGAACGGCGCCAGCTCCGATCCCGAGCTCCGGCCAATGGCGAAGCACCAGGTACGCCCCTAATCATTGCCCCAAATCCCCAATTCACGCTCCCCAACTCCCAAGCGCGCCATCCACGCAACAAAACCGCCGCCGCTCCCCCATCGCCGCCGTGCGGAGCAGATCCGGCAGAGGGGCAATCGGTTCGGTTTAAAACCGAAAACCGAACCGAATTTCCGGTTAACCGAATTTTCGGTTTACAAAATTTTATATCCTATTTCGGTTCCTGTTTTTCAAAAACCGAATTCTTCAAAAACCGAAAAACCGAAACCGAATTTTCGGTTTAAACCGAACGCCCAGGCTGAGTAGCTAATACTGAATTTATATGCTTATGTGAACCTTTTCCTATTAAGAGAAAGCAATTTATGTGCTCTAAACCAGGAGCATCAGTACTGCCAGTAATCAGAGCATAGGACGAATTTGATCAAATACTGACGAGAGAAAGATTATATATAGTCATAGACAGCCAATACCAAATCTACAATCTACACATTACGCATGGCATAGACATATAAGGAAATAGAAAAATTGACAACAAAACCAAATTGACAGACATGATCATATCACACTTTCTGTAATCAATCCCGGTGCTCTTTACTTTCTGTACAGATAATGTCCAACATAATGCATGATTGCTACCAAATAGCTTATGCTGCATGCATCGAAAAAATGACACTAAAAATGAGGATAATTACCTGGGATAAAAGGCAATTTACGAGGTAGCAGGGGCCGTAACATCCCTTTCTGTATCTTCCAGTCAACGGGGTTGATGCATGCTGCTTCTAGTTTTAGCAGGACCTCATTCTTCTTCGCTGATGGGACGGGAAGTTCCACATGCTGCATTAGAGGCATTCCAAAATAAGTCAATGGTTTTTAGGAAGAGAAGATATTGTTGTTGACTGGTTTCTTCCAAAGAAGAAATTCCATTGTTGACTCGTTCTGTCCCAGGAGAGAGAACTGTCTAATCACAAACAGCGTCAAGCAGTATGCGAAATCTCTATACCCTAAATTAGGTTTCTCGTGGAAATAATCGTCGGTCAACCAATTGACTCGCAAAATCAGTCAGTCACCCAACTGAGTTTTGGAGTACACACTCTAGATTAAATTTCATCGTCTGAATCTTGAGGATTGCTGATTCTACAAAAATTATCTTCAGTGCGTTTCTAAGCATCTAACACCAGGTATATGCAAACCATTAAAGTAATCTGACTGTTACATCTTATCCTACACTAGATCTATATTAAAGCCGAGTCCAAAACAGGACACAAGAGAGTACCCAACACCAGTTAAGAAACCACTCAGTATATCATACAATCAAGAAACCCACAACATAACATTAAAAGTCAAATTGTACAATTCAGTTAGCCAGAGCTTCTTGTTCAGCCATAAAAGAAACCCAAGAGAGGCTCAGGTGAACTGATTGCGATTTCCATCCAGGGGTGGCCCAGGCAAGCGGGCAACGACTAATATTACAATACCAATTAACCAATTAGCTAATCTACCAGCGAACCAGCTTAGCATTAGCCAATCTTGCCGGCCAAAACACCGAGCACACACAACCACGAGCATCCGCCCTCTTTGCTGAACGGAAGTACAGAACAGTGGGAGAAAAGCGCTCATACCTTGAGAGCGGCTGCGCCTCCGCCGCAGGCGTCGTATTGCACGGCCCGCATCTTCGCCGGCAGTGTCGTTGGGGTGGCGTCTCCGGCCATGGGGAAAAAGCGAAGAGAGGGAGCCTAGTAAATATCGCGAGGTCTTTTCGTGTGCTCGGCGGAGATGCCCTGGTTGCTCTGGTTTGGTTTGCTTGGCTTTCTTGGGGTGATACGAAACCCGTGTGGTGAGATCTCCTATATACAGGCACGCGCACAAGGAATCCTGGGTTTTTGACGCGTTGGGCCCCTGTTTTCATAGGCCCACCTCGTCGGCGAGAGTGACACACGGCCGGTGCGTGAAAGCCGGCCGGCACACCCGCACGTACCGGACGTCACCGCCGACGACACACACCTCCCGCGTGTGTCGCTTTGCAGCCGCACGCGCACGCGCACGCACCGCCGGGGAAAGCGTACGCGGTGCGGCTCCGCGCGTGTGAAAATCGTAGACAGCAGCGGCGCACCGTTTTGCTGTTTGCCTGTCTGTCTAGCTAGTGTGGATGCCGCGCACCGCACGGCTACGCTCACGTCGCTGTAAGGAGGATGCAGGTCGCCGTCGTCGTCTACGTGTATGGATATTGGCATATTGCGATGCGTGCAATGTCCGGGAACGTACAGTACCGATCTCCATGTTCCAATCGGACCAAGCTTCTTCAAATAGTCTCTATCTCTTAGGGCTTCTTTGATTTGGAGGAAAAGTAGAGGAATTTTGGAGGATTTGAACTATGCATGCCTTTGATTCAAAGGAATGACACTTTAGAATTCCTATGAAATTCCTATGGAATGGTCCATTCTAAAGGAATTTTGGAGGAAAAGAAACATGAGGTCTACCTCATTTTTATTTTCCTTTGCATCAACCGAAGTAAACAAGGTGTTGAACCTATTTTAAGAGCCACTGCTTACTATTTTTAGAACTATTTTAGTACTATCTATTTTAGTACTATCTTGATTAAGCAAACAAAAATATTATTAGGATTTCTGTGTTTTCTTCTTCCTACAAATCAAACACACAATCCTATAAAATTCTTGTGTTTTCCAATCCTCTGTTTTGCGTATGCATTCCTATCCTATTCCTCCGTTTTTCCTATTCCTGTATTTTCAAAATCCTGCGAATCAAAGGAGCCCTTAATGTCTGTAAATCTCTCAATATCTCTTGTCCTTTTAGCACTGCCCGCGCGATGAACACACCAATATTTGTAACTTTTCCACCGTAGGACCCGCATGTCTGTAGGCAGAAAAGATGGCCAATCAGTTCTGTGGTCTCGGTTCACGGAATCATGCCGGTGTCTACAGCCAAGCCGATGTGCCAAGTCTTCCTGCTGGTGACATTCGGGTTCCGAACAACTTCCAGACCAAGAAGATCAACCTACATGCACATGAACGAAGCTAAGCCTTTTGTTTTTGAGGGAATGAACGAAGCTAGCTAGGTGGCTTGATCAGCCGATGCACACGATCGAGGCTCGCAGTGGCGAAGCCAGTGGCACGCTCCGAGCCCAAAATCCTGCTGCGGCCCAAGAGGAGGATGGTGACCGCTGCGGCTCAAGAGGAGAACGACGCGGATTGCAGGTGAAAATTCACCGTTCCGGCGGTCTTGCCCGCCACGTGACGTCGCCGGAGCTCCTGTACGCGCCGCCGCGAACCCCGGGCACGTGCCCAGGACGTAGCTACGGTAAATTCGTCCATGAATGGAGCACAATACTGCAATACACCAACATGTGAATCTGTTTAGATGCCATGTGTTTTAACCCATATTAACCACTTTACGCAATTTTTAGAGAGCTATATTGAGATCAGCAGTTGAGCTTATGGGCCGCCCTCGCAGGTTGATTGGTATAACCCACAACATATGTCGTGCTTTCGGGCCCTCTCTCGCCAGGCCCATTTTAGTCCATTAATGTAACCCACGCCCACAAAATCTCATGCACTAGTTTTTGTTTGCCGATCCGACATATGATCTGAGTTCCTCTTTTAAGGAAAATTGTAGGAAAGTATCCTGCTGCCATTTTTATTATTTATCATAAGTTCGAAATTACAAAAAATTAAACATATATTACTGTACCCCACATTCGGGTTGTTTACTTGCTTTGTTAGGTGTGATGGTTTAAGGTTGAGTGACCCACTAGCTTGGTCAGCTAGGCAAGCAATCCACTAGCCGTATGGCTAGGTTAGGGTGAAGTATAATCATCCGGTTATTCCGAAATATTTTGCTTAACATATTGAGAATAGTACGCCTGTTTGGTTGGGCTGTGGCTGTTAGAAAAGCGACTGTTGGCTGGCTGTTTGAAAACACGGCTGTGGCTGTTGGCACGTGAGTCTGTGGTTGTGCGTATTTGGTTGGACTGTGGCTGTTGGCTGTTGTGTGAGGAAATGTCTGAAATACCCTTAAGATCAACCTGAACAAAATTTTAAAATCGATATCGTCTAAGATTCGATCCAACGAACCAAATAAAAATTATAAATACAAATAGAATACAAATTCTTTCTTAAACTAAATTTACAGAAAATAATAAATATACATAATAATAAATATTTATACTAAAATTACTGAAAATAATACATACAATAAAAAATAAAAAAGAAAATAAAATAAAATAAAAAGGGGCCAGGGGGCATCCCGGTGGCCACCCCAGCCCAACTCCACCCCGCCTCCTCCTTGACACCGCCGCCGCTCCAGCTCCGGCGACCGCCGCCGGCTCCGGCTCCTCCCTCCCCCCGCCGGCATCTTCTCCCTCCCACCGAGCTCCCTCCCACCGTCGGCATCCTCGCCATCCGCGCCCTCCCTCCCCTCCCTCCCCTCGCCATCTGAGCCATCCGTGCCTCCAGATCCGACGACCCCCACCGGCTCCGGCTCCAGCTCTCCGCCGGCGGCAACCCCCTCCCCCCGAGCTCCCTCCCCCCGCCGGCATCTTCTCCCTTCCCCCGGCATCTTCTCCCTCCCCCGAGCTCCCTCCCACCGTCGGCTTCTCCCTCCCCCGCCGGCCCATTCATCTCCTTCCCCCCCGAGCTCTTTTTCCTCTGTTTCGAGAGTGGCGCGTGGGCTGATGTCGACGGCGAGGCGGCAGATCTGTTAAGGGGAGAGAGGCGGTCGGTGTCGACGTCGGTGAGCCCGAGGGAGAGGAGCTCGGCGGCGATGAGCCCGAGGTAGGCGACGGCAGGGTTGGGGGAGGAAGCGGCGCCGAGGGAGGGGTGAGCCGGGGGAGGAACCCCTCCCCCAGCGCCGCTTCCGCCCCCGGCTCACCCCTCCCTGGCGCTGCTTCCGCCCCCGGCTCACCTCTCCCCCGGCGCCGCTTCCGCCCCCCGGCTCACCCCTCCCCCGGCGCCGCTTCCGCCCCCGGCGAACCCATCCCCCGGCGATGCTTCCGCCCCCCGCGAACCTCTCCCCCGCGCCGCGTCAGCTCCGCCCCGCTATTGCTCTGCATTCGTGGAGAAGGGGATGGGGAAGGGGCAATCAGCTGTGATTTCTTTCAACTTCAAGGGCAAGTCGGTGGAGAGTTAAGTGCACCGTGCGGGGGATTGCGGGAAGCTGGGTACCAGGGGGCTTTTTGCTGTGACCGATTTTACACATAAAAGCTATAGCTCATATTGGAAAAAGCCCACCCAAAAGCTGGGTGTTTGGTTAGACTTGGGCTTTTTCTAATGGAAAGCTGCCCAAAAGCCTAACAAACACCCAAGTCTTTATAGTACTTTGAAAATGTATTCGACTCTTGTGGTGATGTGTGTCTTTGACCGGCTTGGCCGATAATGACGTACACATTTGAGATGTGTATGAGATGTTGATCCGATATCAAGTGATAGATGTCTATATTTATATACATATGATATGTTAGACGATATATACGTATGATATGTTGGACGATCACTCGGCGGATATTCAGACTATATATCAAGTATAAGTCTAATTTTCATGGCTATCCTCTACCCCATATTCAGGTTGTTTACTTACTTACTGCGTTAACATTTAATCCAAGTGAGGTCAGCTAATTTTTCACTTTGCTGTCCCAAAGGTGGGATGGCTTCCTGCAGCCATCAGCTCCACTTATTTTGCATCTAATGGTGCTAAGATGAGTCATTCCTTAAGACTAAATTTAGAGCGTCTTTACGTTACACTTTTTGAAGGGAAAATTCATTTTCTTCCCCTAAACAACTGAAATGGCTCACTTTACGTCTTAAATTATTTTTATGACTCACTTAAAGCTGATTTTTGGACAAATAAAATCACATATAGAAGTTTTTAAAAAACTAAAAAAGCCATACATATAGATTGTGACGTGAAGTATATACATATAAATTTTAGTAAGAAATATAACCATTTATGACCTATACAAATTTATTTTCTTTCATGGGTCGTAAATTGTCATATTTTTTGACAAAAATTTATATGAACATACTTCATGCTACAACATACATGTATGAAATTTTTTAGATTTTTCTAAAACTTCTAGATATCATTTTATCTTTCTAAAACCGGTTAGAGAGTAAAGTGCTTCCAATTTAAATAGTTAGATGATTATGTGAGTCTAAAAATAATGTAAAGTGTAAATTTGAGTCAAGCTAATAGCTTATATGAGAAAAATAAACTTTTTTTCTCAACGATAAATAAGACCTCTTTAGCGGCTCGGACAAATCATTTGTTTCTGTTCGTAGTCGCGCATTTCTTAAGTCTGTACTTGAATGAGATCGAACATTTCCAAGAAGATGGTTGATTGATTTTCACGCGTCAATAATCGAACGTCTTGTGCAATCAGGTCATTGCACCTCGTGTTTGTCTGAAGTGTAACGGTGAAATTTGCCGTACATTTTTTCAATATTGTCTATGGTTAGTTTAATAAATTTAGAACTATAAGTTAGCAAGTCTAACGAAATCTTGTAGCTGAAAAAAGAATCTTATTTAATGTGTAGCTTGAATAAGATATTTATCTAAGTTAATCAAATTCATCTAACCCCAAATGTGGCAAGCTCAGATAAATTTAGCCTCCGTACAAACAGCCCTCGTGCACCATGCAGCCAACATTTAAGCACGAACCGTTACATCGTCGTCTCTGCTTTTGCTCTCGCTTTCCATCTTATCACTAGTGCTACACAGTCTCCACATTTATTTTAGCTCATAGGATTAGTCTTCTATTATTAGTCTTCCGCAGTGATCGAGCACGACTAAGGACCGTCAGAGCGAGTGACAGCTTAGAGCAACTCCAACCCATTCCCTAAAATCGGTTCCCTATATCTTCATTTAGGGAAGCTCTTTAAAAGATTCTTTCTCTATTTTACCTTGTACTCCAACCCAATCCCTAAATCTCATTCCCTATATTTCTTTTACCTATATTTTATTACTATCTTCTAACTAACTGCAGCCAAAATGTCATCAAATAGTAAAGGACAATTCGTTTACTCCATGTAGCAATCAAAACTAAATTCAATTACTGCATCTGGCGAAGTCCACCTAATGCAAACTCTACAAACATTGCATTCACTCCTAATGTTCCTCCGACGCAATCAAAACAAAATTCAAAACAATTTTTTTTCCCCAATCCTTCTTCTCTCTTCACCCCTGCCGCCGTCCTTGTCCACGCATTCCCCATCCCGGCTTCCACATTCCCACCTCTTCTTCATCCTCCGATCGCCACCTCCTTTCCCATCCGCCCCACCGCCGAGCTCCGCGCCAGCCTTCCCCATCCGCCCCACCGCCGAGCTCCGTCCCGGCCTTCCCCATCCGCCCCACCGCCGTCTGGTACGCCGCCGCCTTCCCCCATTCGCCCCACGCCTGAGCTCCGCGCCTCCCTCGTCTCCATCCCAGCCTCTCCTCGACCCCCCTCGTCCCCACCTCGTCCGGCCCGAGGTCCTCCAGATCTGCCGACGAAGGGAGGAGCGGCCCCGCGGTCGAGGAAGGGGAGGAGCGGCCCGGTGCGGTCGGCCAAGGAGCCGTGGCGGCCGGCCGAGGAAGGGGAGAGCGGTGGCGGCCCACCATGGCAGCGGCGGCAGCGCGAGAACGAAGCGGCGAGCGCGAGAGGCGGAGGAAGGGGAGGAGCGGCGAGCGCGAGAAGCGGAGGAGGGCACTGGAAGATACCTCGTGATGGAGACTTCCGGGGATGTGCGGGAGTGGCGACGAGGACGGTAGTTGCTCGATGCCGAAGCTTCTCCCTTCTATGAATTTTGCCGAGCGACGGGGACGGGATGCCGACGCTGCAGCTTTGCCGATTGCGTTTGCCGAACGGGTTGGAGACGGTTTTTGGACGAAAATCGCTAAATATGCCGATGGGGAACCGTTTGCCGAAAGGTTGGAGTTGCTCTTATGCCGGGTGGTTGGGTGGCAAAACACACTCCTTCGCGACGCTGTATTGGCCCCCACGGCAATTAACGACCAACGGGCTGGCCGAAAAGTAACACTCGGAAGTTGCCTTTGACGTTTTCCTCTCCCGTTCTCCCCTCCCAATCATCAAGCAAAGAGGATAGACATGGGGCTTCCCTTTACGAACCTCTCACGTTTGCCTTAAAAAGAGAACCTCACATTCACTCCAGTCAGCCAAGTAATATGGGGGTTTCCCACGCTAACTACCGTGGCATTGCACCTAAGACAAATAAGGTGGAGCATCAGTACATCTATCCTGCATATATATGTACGTCTGTGAAGTCACTTTTACGATCCTACGAAATATGAAGGGTTGACTGTTTTCCACAATGTTAAAAAGAAACAGGACCAAAGCTTTGCCTCAATCCATTGATTAAGACAAATTTTATTATTTGATTAATTAAAAAGAAAGTTAAACAAAGATCAAAACTACAAAACACCCACAGCCTAAGGTACCATCGAGCGACAAGAGCCACGACAGCACAAATAAACCCAAACTCAGCACAAACCTCTAGGAGCCCCACTCATCGACACTACTCACAAGCATCATCGTCCTCACCCATAGTGCATGGGACCCGGTGACTCCAACTTTGCTACAGAGGACCCCCGGTTTGCCGAATTTTGACAACGACCGCACCAAACCCACATCAACCAAGACTGCCACAGTCGGCCCTCTATCCTCCAAACACGCTGCCGTGTTTCCCCATTGGCACCAGTTACGCATCCTACAACACCGTAGCTCCGACTCCACGATGGATATCTCATTGTTGTCGTTTAGCGTGCACACGTCGTGGCCCCATGCACCGCCACTAGCAGCCAACTCCATCCCACTAGAGAAGCAAGCCTGGCACCCATCACCACCACATTGACATTTCCTTGTTGCAGCCGGTCCCATGGCCAATCCACATACGGCAACGATAGCTCTGACTTCACAGCACAATCACGTCGATGCGCAAACCGTGCCATCTACTACGCCAAGATTGCACAAGCCACGAGGAGGCCTCGAAGAGCTTCATAGATCCACCGTGCGTTGAAGGTCCCTCAGAACGGCGCCAGCATCCCCCAAACGCCAGCCACCGCAAACTCAAAATCGCAGACTGTCGCTAGCAGGAGCTGACGCATCCACCCCACCCCTCATGAGCATCGTGCCGAGGTGCAACCGCATCTGTGCCAGAATAATTTTCTAGACCTTTCTGCACCCGCAGCACCAATTGAACCAAACCACTATATCCACTAGGATCATTGTTTGACCCAACTGCCTCTCGTTAGCCTCACGTAGAAATCACCAACTGACCCCTGCAACATCGACGGCCACCTCCCCGTCACGGGCCACTCGCACAAGCCCCATGCAGGCCTCACACCCGCCCCTTGGTGCTGACCACCTTGAGATCCGCACCCCAGATCTAGAGCTAGATACGTAGGAGACCACCGCTAGCACCCGCATCGGCCTCATCGTTGCCATATCGTAGGTCAACGATCACACCAATGAGAACCACCTAGGATTCCAACTGAAGGCCAAAAAGACACCAAGCCGCAAGCCCGTGCATAACACCAGAAGATCTGGAGGCGACGGCAACGCTGCAACATCTCTAGAAAGCCGACCTGTCGAGGAAGGTCTACCCACAGACGCACCGCCCTCTAGGAACACACCACCAGCTCCAAGCAAAGCTTCACCTGCTGATGCCACCCACCTTGGGTAGCAGGTCCTGCTAGCGGCTGCTAGGAGAGGTAAAGATGGGGGCTCTAGCTTAGACTTTCTATGCTCCCAGTGCTGCCCCTAGAGAGCAACATATGAGGCAGTCGAGGGAGAGTCTATTGGTAGGGATTTTTAAATCCATTACTATTACACGTGGAGTAACATTTAATTTTTTTCTACGAAAACCTATCCTATGAACTAATTGTTGCGAAGGAGGGAGGAAGGAAATTTTTCTATGAGTGTGTCTAAGGTTCGGTTAACCGACATTTTGTTAAATCTCAATCGATGCCATGAGCCTTAGGATCTTGATCCAATGGTAACAGGATAATTGCACATTTCATGACTTGTGTGGAACTTGCACATTCTAAAGTCTAAAATTGTATATAATATTTTGTGCAACGTTAGGGCTCATGATATGTAACTCGGTCAATTGAGAATAAGGATTTCTCATGTGATGAGTAATAGTGAATCGAATAATATGTTGTAACTTGGTATCAGGAGACCTAGAGAGCTAAAACAAAATGTCTAAATTATCTGTCGCAAATCGATGAATTTATATATTTAGTTTGCACTCTCTTTGATTATAAGTTCTTGAGATCAGATGGAAGAGCAGAAAAGACGTGCGAAGACCTCTTGGTCGTCTTCCAAGTCGTTGCCATGCTGACCAGTCGCGGACCGGTCCGAGCCATCCTGTCATATGGAAAATATCTGCCGACACGCAACATGTGAATATATGACCCTCCTCGGGACTCAAAGGCGCAGCAAAGCAAGCGCGCCATCAGAACACAGACAATTCCATCACCTATGCCGTCCCACGCATTAGCAGCTGTAGTAGCGTGGCTGGAGTAGTGCTTGCGGCAAGGCTCCCCGCCGCTGGAGCAGTACTGCCACCAGTACCTACGAGCTGCCAAAGGAAATGTGGGGAGATCGACATCCCTTACCCGTTCGGCATCGGGCCTGAGGTGCGCAATGCCCGGCTTCAATCTCACCTGCAATAAAACTGGGGATGGTCCTGCCAGGCCGTTTCATTCTAATGTCGAGGTTGTTGGCGTCTACCTGCAGCAAGGGCAAAGCCGGGTGCTGAATCATATATCCTCCTCTGCTACAACACCAGCATTCGGGGGATGCAGTACGAAGACTGGTCGCTGAACTCACGGGCACACCCTACAGGCTCTCTGACACCAACAAGTTCACGGTCATCGGATGCCAAACGCTGGCGTACATCCGCGACGAATACAACGTGGGAAAGTACATGAGCGGGTGCGTGGGCCATGTGCCGGCGAGGCAACGTGACTGCCCTCACCAACGGCTCCTGCTCCGGATAGGCTGCTGCCAGACAGCCATCCCCAAGGAGACGCAGTACTACAAGGTCAGCTTTGACCTGCCTTCTTCAAACACGACGGAGATCTACAATGTCAGCCCACTGCAGCTCACGCGGTGCTGATGGACCCATCACAACTTCACCTTTTCAGCGAGCTACGCGACCTCACCGGGGTTCAACAGCTCGTACGGTGGGCAGGCGCCGTTGTTGGTGGATTGGGCCATTGGAAAGGAGAGCTGCGATATAGCAAACCGAAGACGGAGTCGTACGCATGCGTCAGCACACAATGCGCGTGCTTCAACTCGCCCAACGGATCAGGCTACATCTGCAACTGCACCAAAGGATTCAAGGGCAACCCTTACCTTCCGAACGCTTGCCAAGGTGAATTTTCGCTCTTCCCTTACAACAGTCGTGAAGCTTGGGAAATTAAGAGAGGACTAGCATGTTGCTCATAATGAATTAGGCAGTAATTTGATACTCAATTAGCGAAGAGCTATATGGAGTGCTATTTAATCAGGGAGTTACACAACTGCATGAGGGCCAAGGTCCAGATTGGCCTCCAGTACGCTCCCGCCCTGCCTTAGAAGTTGCAACAATCATTGTAGCTGTTAGTTGTTGCTTCAAGCTATTATTTAATTCCGTAATTACTCTCTTGCTGACAAGAGTTAATTGGTTTTGTTTTAAATATTGACATAGTTTCTAGTGTGCAATTTTGACCATTATTTTTAATAAAATATGTTAGTAAACAATGAAATTATGGTAATAAAAGAATCATGGACCAAACTATGTTACTATGTTTGACTTGACGCAATCTAATAATTATATATATATTAATAGTTATAGTTGAAACACTTAACCGCACGTACTCTATAACATCATCTATTTCGGACCGAAGAGTACAACACGCTATCCGTATATATGAACATTTTTAACAAGAGTACAGAGATGACATATAGTACTCACACACATCATACTTCACGACCTCAGAGTACACATACTACACACAAGCGATAGATTCATGTACTATATTAAATATGTGCACACACCTATGCATCACCTGAAATGGGGTAA